>JAGVSP010000777.1:0-189079 GCA_022494985.1 Micrasema minimum
TCCTTTGAATAATCAATAATAATAATTTCTAATAAACAAATAAAATTATGTTACACCACTCAAACGGGTCATCGTTTGCGATTTATCACCGGTTACGCAAGGTTCTCGAGCTGAACTCGACTTATCATGAATATCTCCTATTTTTCTTGCTACAAACATTGCGATGCCACACGAACTCCACCGAAAGCAATAATCGGCTTGGCCGACTAATCGGTCTTTTTACGACCGACAAGTCAGCCAGTCGGCTAGTCGGCCCATCTCTACTAATAACATTAAAAAGTGAAAAATGTTAATTTTCAACTTGCGCTGTGTTAGCTACATGATGATATGCAGTTTGTTTTGTGTTTTACCACTTCTGTTTTGCACCACTAGAGTATTTGAAACTTTTTACTTAAGTTTTATATTTTTGCAGGGTGGCCAGAACTCTAGAGGCCTTTCCGGAAATAGGATCCATTCCGGTCTGCCACACGCTGAACATCCACTACAAGTTTACATATAAGTGCACTAAATGTGGCTACAGGTATGCACTTTTATATTTTATAATAACCACTGCGTGAACACCTCGAGATAGCTGTAGCGCCCCCATACGTTATTTTTCCCAAGCGGCTCTATGACTGGGTATAGATTATCCAATATTATTTCTGTATAACTATAAAATATTCCCATTGTAAACATAAATTATAACTTTTTGAATATACAAACATTAGAAAATAGAAGAATATTAAATGATTTGCTCTTTCTGTTCAAAGTATTAAAATCTATGTTTGATTGTTGTCAACTAACAAATTTAATTAGTATACTAGTGCCTGGTCGAGTTACCCGTAGTAATGCACTATTTTACTGTAGCCAATCATCGACCAATAATTACAGTGCTAACTCACCGATACGAAGAATGCACGCACTGGCTAACAAGTATGCTAACAATATTGATGTTTTCAACACAAATCTAGTGCATTTTAGGGAACAGTGTCTGAATGCCATCTCTGGCGGTAATGAATAGCTACCTACTGTGTTATCATTTTAAAATGTCTATGTAAAAGCCCTATGGGCGTAAAAACAATAAAATAAATAAAAAGATAATTACTGTTTAATAAAGATGAAGTAACCGGCAATATAATGGAATTTAAGAAACAAAATTAAGCACAGTTTTTTCTTTGCAATACGAAAATTTCTGAATTCAATTTGTAGATTCATTCTTTTCTTTAAATTGATACTCCAAATACAGGTAAAATTATTGTGAAAATAATTTAAGATGTAGTTTTCGAAAGACCGGTAGAAAAATTATTTCACTGTACTAAACACAGATGATAACTGCGATAGATGAGAGCTGGCTGGTGATAGGATCTCCTGGAGGGATCTAGTGATGTCTACATGGTGAAAGAAGAGGTACAAGAAACACAGATGTCAGACGCTTTATGAAACTTTGCTTGAAGGCACTAATTTTGCTTGTGCGACTCCAAACTGTTTTTGTTACTAATTTAATCATGCTAAATAATTTGATCATGTTTCTAGCATCAACCGGCACTCCAAGTCGATAGACACAACTCGCAAGCGCTGCGGCTACTGCTACGGCGAGCTGGAGTGCGTGCGCAACACGCGCAGCAAGAGCGGCGCGCTCGTGTCGCGCCCGGCCGGCGCGCGCGCGCCCTCCGCCTTCGCGCTCTACGTCAAGGAGCACTACGGCAACGCGCGCGGCGTGCACACGCCGCACAAGCAGGTCATGAAGTTCCTGGGGAAGCAGTACGCGGCGCTCAAGGCTAGCACGCCCGACAGGGGGGCTGAAATACTCAAATAAGCGCTTGGTTACCATTCCAGACACATATGTCACTTAAAATATAATATTTATTTACAAAATATCCCCACCCAAAAACGCCATTCTATTACGTTGGCACTAGTATGACGGATATGTGTGTTTCCATTGTGTAAAGAAAAAGACAGACAGACTCAGATAAGTGAAGCGCTTCTATCTCTCAGCACACTGTTTGATAACAGTCTTATTGAAAACTTCGACACTGACATACGAAATCATCATCCTTATACCATATCTGGAGCATATGGATCCCACAAACTGCCTCCAGGCCAAGCGATCGGTTCCAGTTCCCGTGCATCCCCCTCAAGTCAAGTCCATGTCCCGCAGCTCTTGACGCAAACTGCCGGCGAATCGTCAACAGTGGACGTCCAGGACGCTGAGAACCTGATGCCTTGTAAAATAGGCAAGCATGGTTAAGGCTCTCGGGAGGCATACGTAGTATATGGCCTAGCCTGATGATAGTAGATACCAAGGGTTCGGGAGCGTCCGTTGTCTCACTTCTGCGTTCCTTACGAAGCCGAACCACCGCACACCTAATATTCTTCTAAGACACCTATTCTCAAAACTCAGAAATCTGCTGTTTTGGGCCCTGGTTAGGTGCCATGATTCGCAGCCATAGAACAGGTGTGAGACATACAAAAACATAAAAAAATATTGGATTATTGCCGTTAAAAACCTTTAAAATGCAAAATTTACCAAAACATGCATCAAAACCATATGTTGGAATCTTTTCAACATAACCCAATGTTAAGTTTCTACTCTTGACACTTCTGTATACTTCTTCTTCGACACTTCTACGAAGGAAGAAATAACACCTCATAATATTGTTTAAAACACATTATCACCTTTTCCCTGCGTAAACGAATTGTGTTCAATATCCTAAATTGTTTTTATTTATATTTTTTTAAATATTTATTTTCATTAGAATATTTTATTTTGTACATCTTTATAAGGAACAAGATACTAAGTATAATTTTCTATATCGTAGTCATGATATAAAATATTTTATTTACTAACCAGTTTACATTTCTATTATGCCATGTACAACATCTTGCGGAAATTGTTTCCAAACTTTTATTATTTAATATTCATTATGTGTTTACGAAAATAATATTATTTTTTTAGTTAACTTTTTACTATCTCTGTTGTGTTGAAGGGGGTATCTTTAGATAATTATTATTACAATTTTACGGTATTTAGTTTCTTACGGTGTATACATTTTTTTGTATAGGTAGATTTATTTCACTGACTGAATTTTATAATGTATAAAATGTGATAAAAATATTTATATTTTGCTAAAAAGCGATAAAGATAATGAAAACTATTCGCTGTTTTTTTCTCGACTGAATGTGTAGATACTCCATAAGCTGTCATTTTTGCTTCATAGACACATTTAACCACTCCGTTTTGCAGTTTTGTTATATATGGATTCATAACAGGCATTTGTTACTACTTTTAAGTAGCATTTTCATATTTATGTAGACAATCTATCCAAGAAACTGAAAGTTTAAAAATGTTGAAAAGGCGGAAACATAGAGGTGTAAAAAAAGGAAATGTGACAATAAAAACGGTGTAAAAAAAAAATGTAGTCACAAACACAGAACTGTATAGGTATATACACATTCTATCATTGTCTCGCACTTTGTTACTACACTTTCTAGACACATTTCACCATTATTTTTCGTAATCTGCTTTCCATTTTGGCATTAGTTTTCCCAGTTTGTTTCGACATGTTACGACTATCAATTTCATCGATTAACTATACTGAATATCAGAGGGTATCAATTAAAACAAGTAAAGTTTTATAATAATCTGTATTTAAACAGTTAAACATTTAATATTTGTGAAAAATTCAATAAAAAAAATGATCAAATACATCATGATCCCTACACAAAGGTATGTGACATTTTGAGAATGCAATACTTGTAAAAATTACAGCTCTTTAAGGACACCAGCCTACATCTAATACACAGGACCCCAAAACTGCACAAAGATAATCAAATAATGTAAAAATTATGCATTTAAAAAAACTAATTCACTAACATTCAAAGCAGTTTTGATTTTTATTACATCTCAAAAAATAACACAGTGATTTGAAAACTCAAATAATTTGAATTATGTTCCGATGACATGAAACTGCATACAGCTCAATTTATAATAACTTTCTCTATGGTCAGTGCCCTACTTAATTTTTTTAATGCTGTTGAATGAAATAAAAAAAAAACTGTAATTTTATGAATTGAAGACACATTATTACATTTATTTATTCAAGTTCAAAAAACATTGAATGTTTTAAAGTCATACATAAGGCCTTAGTTTTTTCAATTTATTAGTGTTTATTTCCCCCTTTTCAAGGTTACAATGAAATTATCTTTTTTTAAATGACTGCTGAATTGATTGATTATTGGTATACATTACTTATAATATAATTATGCTTTGCACTTATTCTACAAATTATAAAATTATTAAGAATTATTTCATCATTTGTTTGAGAATGGCGAATGACTTTTGTTTGATCTAAACCAAATATTATTAGTATTATCGTATTTGTTGAGAGATAATTTAATCCAGTCAATAAACATTTTTTTATTAAATACCTTGTACATAATAATACTGGACCAATCTAAAAGAATGTATTAGCTGTCAATTTTCTATGTGGCTGTTGAAACTCCATAGATAAACCATTTTATCTTGGATTATCAAAGCTTAAGTAGAAGTTACTAAATTTGTTTACTAAAAATCTTCCAAAATTAGCCATTCAACTGCAAAATACGGCCAGAGTGATTATATTAAAAAAAATGAGGTGTGCCAGGGTTTTTTAGATTACTAGAAGTCAAATAAAAAACAAAACAGTAGAATTTCTTACATCCGGAGTAATTGATGATTAGGGTAATGTGGGTATTATCTTTACAGGGTGGTTTTCATACATTTGTTACATCCTTTCCCAATACATTTCCGAGGCAAAGGAGGCAGTTTATACGCACCTTGACCTGAGTCTTGAATATTGTTAATCCGGATATAAAAAGATCTGTTTAAACGTTTATTTATAAATACTGTGGTTATAATTGGTATGTAGTTAGGTTTATTTTACAAAATGAGTACAAGTATTGGAACAGTGGACCGTAAGCATGCGAGTTCACTTGAACTTGCCGGCTGTTGCCTTTAGCTTGTCGAAGTTGGCGCCGCTGAACTCGTCCACCTTCTTGCTGTTCTTGATGAAGATGAAGGTCGGCATGGACGAGATTCCGTACTCCTCGGCCAGCTCCTGGCACTCGTCTACGTCCACCTGACAAACATAACAAAAAAGGAATAATTTTTTGATCACTTATTTATTTTATTTATTTAACCAGCATTGCTCTAAAAATAAAGATAAATGATAATGGATAAATGCATGAAAGAATTGAAAAGTATGGATGTGGGAGCGAAAATGAGTGATCTAACTGTCAGTTGCCTTTTGTACGCTGATGACGCGGTGCTTCTTGCTGATAGCGAAGAGGAGCTGCAGTCCTTGGTCACTAAGGTTTTCAATGTGTGCAAGAATGAATGTGGAAAAGTCAAATGTGATGGTTTTTGAAAGAAATGTGAATATGACCGTATGTAATATTGTAGTAAATGGAGACAGATTGAAGCAGGTTGAAGAATTTGTATATTTGGGAAGTATGTTTACAAAAGACGGAAATGTGGATAAGGACATTGAGAGAAGGGTTAGTGCAGGAAACAGAGTTAATGGTGCCTTGAAATCGATAGTGGCGAATAAGAACTTATCGAAAGAAGCAAAATTGGCAGTACACAACGGAGTTCTGGTACCAACCCTTTTGTATGGTAGTGAATCGTGGTGTTGGAAAAAGAAGGATGAAAGTAGACTGAATGCTGTTGAAATGCGAGTGTGGTAACACTATGTATGATAGGTGTACAAATGTCCAAATTAGAGCAGAGTGCAAGGCTGAGATAAGCATTATCGACAAAATTAAGCAAGCCCTTTTACGATGGTTTGGTCATGTGGAGCGAATGAGTGATGAAAGAACGGCTAAAAGAAGTTTAAATGCAAGTGTGCCTGGATGTAGAAGCCGCAGAAGGCCGAGGAAGACATGGCATGACCAAGTACGTCAAGTACTTGAAAGTGGACTTGTGAAAAGTCGGAATAACCGGCGTATGTGCATGAGAAGATGTATGAATGTAGAGGAAGCAAAGGAAGTATGTCAGGACAGAGTGGTATGGCGTTTTATCCTCTCTGCCTACCCATAAGGGGAAATGGTGTGATGGTTAGTTAGTTAGTTAGTTAGCATTGCTCTAGTGTTATTCTGAGAAAATCGAGTACTACAATTGTATGGAGTCAGTCATGTGACAGTACATGGGTCATATGTTTAGTAACATGGACTGAACTACTCTGTCCCGGAAATAAATCCGTACCTTGAGGACCACGATCCACTTGGACTCCTCAGCGGCCATCTCCTCCAGCTTGGGGGCGATCATCTTGCAGGGCCCACACCACGTGGCGAAGAAGTCCACGATGACCAGCTTGTCTCCGGCGGCCGTCAGCTGCCCGTCGAAGTCTTCCTTGTCCTTGATATGGATGGCCATCGTTGTGATTGTCTGAGGTTAGCTCTGAAAACCACCAATCACATAAATGTAAAGTAATTTTATTTAACAAATCAGGAGAAAGATGGAAAAAATCACAATTACTATGTGCTTTCATCAAATTACTCGAAAAATAAATAACCGTTCGCTGAACCTGGGTCTTTCAGATAACCGGTCAGCTTCTCTATCTATTGAGCTAACGATCGGATACATTTCTCGAGATTTTCACAATTATTCAATCGCAATTATGACTACAATATAAACCATAAAATAATAAGCAATACAAACACGCTTCTGGTCGATTTATAAAATGTGTGAAAAAATCATTGCTCCAGTGCTAAATTCATGGGAGAATCTAGGAACTATGATAGTATGATGATCTTACAAAGGCTGTTAAAAAATTTTGGTTTCAGCTGAAATTTAGACTGAAAATTATGCTTCTACGGTTTACTATTATTGATTTTTTAAATGTATAATAATTCTCACGTTAACAGGACAGTACATTTATGGTGTGTATTCTAGATTTGAGATAATGATAAAGTGGAAGGCAATTTCCACACATTGAATCAATAATGGCAGTGGAGTGGTAATTTATATAAAGCGCTTGACAAAATTTATTACTACGTAATGTCGTGTTATCAACTTGTCACAAGAGTTCTCACAGATAGAGGGAAATTAGAATTTTACATCAATTATGTCGATTCTAGTGTTAAGCGCACTTTATACGGGACGGAAAACTGTACAGTTTCTTGTGCAGTTGTCAAACTGTCCAGTATAAAGCGAAAACTGGATGGAATAAACGTTTAAGCAGATATTGATATTTTGAAAGCTTTTAAAAACGTAAAAAACAATGATTGCCAAAAAATGCTCAACAATCTTCTCAACAGATGACACCAGCATAGAAAATTTCGGTAATGCGGAACGACGTAGACGAGTTCAATATATATCAGTTCCAAAATTTGTCATATTTATGGTTGTCGGATGATGGGCGGAATGGGGAATGTTGTAGTACATCAAGTGGCCACTTAGGTCATAAGCCCTGTAAACGCCTAGATAACCCACATTCGCTTCCAGAGTTTCTCTGTCTCTGTTGGAATATCAATAATATCTGATATCAGCCCAGCATGTGTATAATCCAGTAATTTGTCTACAAGTATTTGTATTCATTTCAAAATGTTGTTGTTTTATTGGAAAGTTTATACAGACACATTTGGTGATGAAATTGGACTACTTATTATTGCTTACTTACATACTAATACAAGTCGCTATTATTTTACACAAAGATATTGGTGTTTAATTTCACAGAATACCTGCTGTTTATCGAGGATAATCAAATTGACCCCTCCCACATATTCCGAGAAAGCTGTTTTTTTCCAATAAAATCAGTTTCCAGTGAAATTACTACTATCTACATGAGGATATAATTTTCTGTTGACATAATGCTTGGTGATTACCATGATAAGATATGGAAAGGTTATTTCTGTACATATATAATTATACCACATAATTACAATATTTATTTCCTTGCTTCTATTGGATATTTATACTACTACATGAAATATTTTTATGTGAAAATCATATTCAAATAAATATTTCATATTGACCCCCATCGGGAATCGAACCCGCAAGTTCATGCACGGCGGCCCAACACGCTACCGCTACACCACGAGGCAGACAAATTGGATATTTATACTGGAATCATGATTCTACTGTTACCTGGCATGGTCGATAAAAACAAAATCCTCTTATAAGCATTGCGGTGATTTGACCAGCGTTTCAAAATCTTACTAAATAATAATTAATATCTCCGTAAATAATCAAAATACATCACTGGCATTTTTGCTAATCTTCAATCAAACCTTTTTACGGGGGAAAAAAATATTTGAAACATATAAGAATTGTAGGTAATTACTAAAAAAATATTTTTTGCTTGCATGTTTCAGAAATTTCATACGAACATCGTGTATTTTGCAGTAAACAGAGGACTTGATGATTTTTTTAATTTAATGCATTTTTCAGCTTAAAAAACATGAAAATGAGTTATTATGACAGACCGAGATACTAACTACACACTGATAAAAAAAACATTTATATGAAAAATACAATCGTAAAAGTTATGAATCAACATTTTGTTTGGGTATCCCGAGGTTACATCACCTCGTGGTTCGTTTCAAACACACTTCTTTAAGGGTTAATATAAGATCATATGAAATGTTCTCTAAACAAAGTCCAAATGTTTATCATTCATATAATATGAAGTGTATTGGCCTGTTATCTTCTATGGGGCAGATAACTATTCGATATAATAATACAGTAATCATTTAACAAGAAATATTATCAGATTTACGACAAATTGACACTAATCGGAGTGCTCACTTCACAACTCAATTATTCTGACAAATTATCATAGCAATATTTCGCATTTGCAGAATAATAGTGGAACAAACCGAAATAACGTTGAATGAAAAATTGAATATTTCATCAAAATACAAAAATTCTCATTGAGAATACAAAAATTAAAAGGATTATCTGTGACGTTGTTTCCGCTCTGTAATTAGGCCTTCCGGCCTGTTGAGGTGGTTTAATAAATAAATAAAAATGAAAGACTTTTTTTTTTTAAATTATTACTAAGCCACTATTTTGGTTTGTATTTAAGAAAAAATAATTAAGATTCTGTTTTTTACAGGAATTTAAATATTTTATTTTATTGGGCGTTACAACCTGTGTAGATCTTTTGTGACTAGGATGTAAGATATCCGGCAAAAATTTTCTAGCCGGCCAGATACTGGATAGCAAAAAACTAAGATATTTTTCATAAAATGAAGTTTAAGAACTGCAAAATCTTACAGATTCTCAATAAAAAACTAAGATATTTTCATAAAATGAAGTTTAAGAACTGCAAAATCTTACAGATTCTCAATAACTTGTAAATTAGTTACGCGAGTAACCGGTTAATTATTCTCTCTCGCCGTAAATGAACTAAAAACACTTGTAAAATATTTAAAAAGTTGGAGGCTAAAATTCACTAAAATGTGTTTCCTGAAAAACAATGATTTTAAAATGTGGATTTTTGGCTCTCAGGTACAGGATTATCGTTTAAAGTTGTGCATTTACGAAATATAAAATTAAATGAATCATAAAAACATTATGTCATTCTTACAAGGCGTTTTGTTCTTAGAAAACGCCAATGTATGGAGATCTAAATTACTATTATTGTGAATCATAGGTAGGTGTCATGCTAACAAAATAGAAGTGATGAAATACGACATATTGAAAAAACGGACGGATTTGGTAGCGATATAATAATAAGAATAATGAAACAATCGCTCAATAAAACAAGGTCGACCTTATCGGCTTAATACCAAGGCTTTGGCCGGCTGAATAACAAACATCGGCGGAGTATCAACGACTTATAGATAAAAATCCGTGTTATGGGGGGGGGGGGTGGGGGGGGGGGGGGGGGGTCAGGAGCATATATAATACTTTCCTGATGGGGATGAAATTTATTGATCATGAAAATCTAATAATCAATAGAAGTACATGATCCTAGCGGTGAACGCTAGGAACTACCAGACCCAGGCGTTCACGTCTTACCTATGTGTGTCAGTACGGTTGTCGGGTGCATGACTCAGTACTTTGACCAAAGGTGAGGGTGGGTTGGGTTTCTAGAGTATAACAGCGACGACAGCGAATGGGCAAGGACTGGATGTGGCACGAGATATTGTTTATAGGTGTGTTTGTCATAGGTTTGGGGGAATGTGGCTTTGATAGTGTCTGGTTCTAAGGCGACAGGTGTATATGCGTGGGGTCCTCTGAGGCATGACATGCGGAGTAAACGTAGGCGATGGTCTAGAATAGGGGTGGCACTTGGTATTGTTATCTTATATTGTCTAAAGTGATAGCGTGATTGCGACTGTGAGTATCAAGACTGTACTAGCGTAGACGCACAAGACTGAAGCTTACAAAATAATAAAGAAATATCTCCGTAAATAAATACAAAATACAGGCACGTGGCATTTATTGCTAAACTTCAAATCAAACCTTTATACACGGGAAAAAAATATTTGAAAACATATATGAATTGGTAGGTAAATTTCTAATACTAATAATTTTGGCTTGCATGTTTCCAGTAATTTTCATAACGAACATCGTGTATTTTGCAATGTATTAACAGAGGACATGATGTTTTGTTTAATTTAATGCCATGTTTCAGCTTTAAAATAACATAGAAAAATGATGTCTATTATGTCAGGAACGAAGATACTAACTACACACGAATGATAAAAAATACAATTTATATGGATAAAATACAATATCGGTAAATGTTATGATTTCAACAATTTTGTTTGGGTATCCCTGAGGTTAACATCACTAGTGGTTAGTCTTCAAACACACTTCTTTAAGGTTTATATAAGATCATATGAAATGTTCTCTAAACATAAGTCCCCCCCCACCCCACCCCCCCCCAAAAAAATGTTTATCATTCAATATAATATTGAAGTGTATTGCCTGTTTTATCTTCTATGGGGCAGATAACTATTCGATAGAAATAATACAGTAATCCATTTAACAGTAATATTATCAGATTTACGACAAATTGACAACTAATCGTGAGTGCTCACTTCACAACTCAAGTATTCTGACAAATTATCATAGCAATATTCGCATTTGCAGAATAATAGTGAACAAATCTGGAAATAACGTTGAATGAAAATTGAATATTTCATCAAAATACAAAAAATCCGGTGGAATTGAGAAAATTAAAAAATCTAAAGCCTGATTATCTGTCCACGTTTGTTCCGCTCTGTAATTAGGGCCTTCCGGCCTGTTGAGGTGGTTTAATAAATAAAATAAAAATGAAAGACTTTTTTTTTTAAAAATTATTACTAAGTCTGGCACTAATACTTGGTTTGTATTTTAAGAAAATAATTAAGATTCTGTTTTTTAAAGGAAATAATATATATTATTTTATTGGGCGTTACAGACCTGTGTAAATAGATCTTTTTGTGACTAGGATGTAAGATATCCGGCAAAAATTTTCTAGAAGGCACAGATCAATGGATAGCAAATAAAACTAAGATATTTCATAAAATTGAAGTTTAAGAACTGCAAATTCTTATCATTTATCAGATATCCTCAATAAAAAACTAAGATATTTTCATAAAAATGAAGTTTAATGAACTGCAAAATCTTACAGATTCTCAATAACTTGTAATATTAGTTACGCGAGTAACCGGTTAAATTATTCTCTCTCGCCGTAAATGAACTAAAAACACTTGTAAAATATTTAAAAATTGGAGCTTAAAATTCACTAACTAAATGTTGTTTCCTGAAAAACAATGATTTTAAATGTGGATTTTTGGCTCTTCAGGTACAGGATTATCGTTTAAAGTTTGTGCATTTTACGAAATATAAAATTAAAATGTAATCATAAAAAAACATTATGTCATCTTACAAGGCGTTTTTGTTCTTAGAAAACGCCAATGTATGGAGATCTAAATTACTATTATTGTGAATCATAGGTAGGTGTCATGCTAACAAAATAGAAGTGATGAAATAACGACATATTGAAAAAAACGGACGGATTTGGTAGCGATAATAAAATAATAAGAATAATGAAACAATCGCTCAATAAAACAAGGTCGACCTTAGCGGCTTAATACCAAGGCTTTGGCCGGCTGAATAACAATTAAAAAACGTAATTATTTACATCGGAAGTGTGTCAGAAGCTGTCAAAAATTCACCACGTGTTTTTCGTTTATTCACATATCAAACACAGGAAAGAAACCGTAAATTTATTTTTGTGAATTACTATTTCAAAATTAGCATTAATATCGCGATAAAACGTATGACAGAGTCGAACATGAGTAATCAAGGTTCATATTCTTTACCGCATTCCAGCCGACCGATTTCGAAAAAAACAACCTTGTAAGTTTGACTTTTATTCAAAAGAAATTAAATTGTTTTGCTGTTACCGTACATTCAATTCAGGAGCAATGTAGTAAATTATGTTTCAAATGTGATAAACTTACCAAATACTGAAACGCGAAAAACCGACAAGCACAACGCCTGAAGACAAAAACGTGAATGAAAAGAAAATGCAACAGAAAAATTAAAAACAGAATTTGTTATAATTAAATTCTCTCCTACATTTAAATAACTAGTCAGGCGATTATAGTTCTTAAACCTAAAGTTATTAAGGCTTATTTTGTTATACGCAAAGCCTTGTTCATATCGTGAAGACAGTAACCGGTTACTGATTAAACCGGTTATTTAAACATCGAAACATCACTACTTTCATAGATGATTGATTTATTTATCGGATTTTTCTATTGCCATCTACTATGAAATTACAAGTGTCATTTGTTTTTTGTTTTGGACGTTTGTCTCATGAGCTCAACTCATTTCAGAGGTATTTGTGCTTATTATCCCAGAAAAATCGTTGAAATTTATCTTTTAAAATGGTGTGCGAGAAATGTGAAAAGAAGTTGGGGCCGTGTAATTACACCGGACCCGTGGAAAAATGGAGCTAGAAATACCGTCGAGTCTGGCGGAAGGATAAGTCGGAGAAACAAAGCCCATTACCGGCAGTAAACCCAGATTTAGCCCATACACGGCTAAATTCGAGGGCTGCAGGTAGAAAACTACACAATTGAACTTTATAATACTTATTTTAGACCATTTTATGTCATCCGGAAATTGTAAATAATATTAGAACGTAGTTTAACCCGACGAAGGGACTAATGAATACAGTGATAATGAGATAAATTAAAAAATAAAAAAAAAATTACGTGGACAACACAATGTACAAGACAAATTTCTGAAGACATGAAGTGACATAGTCGTTAAATATCCCTAATATTAATCTCTATCTATCTGGTTTTGGATTTCAGAATATGTCGGATGAAGGTCCACCAAGTAGGGTCCCACTACTGTCAGGCGTGTGCCTACAAGAAGGGAATATGCGCCATGAGCGGCAAGAAAATGATTGACACCAAGAACTACAGACAGAGCTCCACTTGACAGCTCTACAAATCATCTTGCCTCTGTAAATAATTCCCGCGGCATCATCGTCCATCTTCAAACCCTTTCAGACACCATAGAGAAATCAAATACTATGAAATTAAACACACTTTTGTGTATAACTACTTCTTTATTTTTAATACGTTTATATTTCATAATTATGGAAAACTAGGGCATACTTCACTAAGCGTGGTAGAGCTGTCAAAATTCCACAAAAGTTTTTTTACTCTCTGCGCTTCCACTCTGTTAAAATTTTTCCAACTACAGCGCATTACGATTTTGTACTGAATTCGTATGCGCAGAAGTGTCTAAACCTAAGTAGAATTGCAGTGCTGGATTAAATAGAGGTACAGAATAGAAATGGGCAAAGCGGTAGAATGGGGGGGGGGGGTTGGATTTAAAAATCTATTAGGGGGGGGGGACCTATCTGTCTAGATTTCGATTTTAATTCATAGCTATTTTGATTTTTAATTTATTAAATTAATTAAACCCAACCTATCTTAACCTATTATAAAGGATATTGTTTTTTAAATAGCTATTTGATTTAAATTATTTTATTTAAACCCAACCTATCTTACCTACTGTATTAATTTCATAACCTATTATACTAAGGATTTACCATAGACTAGTCCTCATAAAATTATCACGCTTTGTGAAATATGCCCTTTACTTCAACAAGAAATCTCTAAAAGGGGCGTTTCCATACAAATTTTCTGGAAATGTACGCTTCCTAGGGTTAATTTCATAACATTAAATAAAAATAAAAACATAACTTATTATCAAATTCCACCGTCTAAAGACTCCAGCATACACTCACTCTTTGAAACGTGTGATGTAGATGTCTAGTGATGACGTAGTGAGTGACCTAGTGGGTCACTAGCTATCACTAGGCAAGGTTGTATTTTTCAAGTATGGAATGCCACTTCTCTAAAATTCTTTTTTGAAATTATTCGACTTTTATTTTTATGACCACGTTAATAAATTGGGTTCTCCAATTGATTCTAAAAAATAATAGTAAAAATAAGTAGTGTATTTTCAAGCATACGGTCTCGAAGGGTTTAAGAGTTATAAACTTGAATTGGTCGCTCTGCAGTATGATTGAGACTTGTGGAATGAAAATTCATTATGAATTTTTTATTTTTATTTTTAGTATATTTTAAACATTTTATAGGAAGATTGAATAAGTTAATAATTAAAATGTGTAAGTTGTCAGAATACAGTTCCATCCATCCATCTTCAGAGCTGATGCATGTAGTTCTATGTGTATTTAAATGTGAGGAGTTTGTACCGTGTCACGGTATAATAACCCAGAAAAACATCATCTGTAATTGGCTGGGTTAAGTGGCCACTTTATGCACTACAACATGTGCATAAAGTGGCCACTTAACCCAGCCAATGACAGGTCATAAGCCCCGTAAACGCTCGAATATCCCATAATCCTGAATTTGTAAAAAAATTCCAACCTCATCTCTGTAGGGATATAAAATGAAATATATACCTACTCCCGTCTTGGGATTTTCCAGATTTGTGTACAAGTATTTGAACACGCCGAAAATGTTGTATAATCTGTAAGTTAGTAATTGAAGGCCTCACTGGAAGAAGGGTCTATAATAGTACATTGGGTCGAAAAGTGATTTATTGTTTTAAAAAGGGTCTTTATAACAATGTGTTTTACAAAGTGAGGTATTTTGTAATTTTTTTTGGTAACTAAATATAGCCGAAAATCGACCTCTAAGGGTTACCTTTAGTGGGAAAAGGGCCTATTTCACTAAGCGTTTTTTCTCTCTTCTGTAAAATTTTGCTTTTGCATATAGACCCTTCTTCCAGGGACGCCTTATTGTGCAAATAAATGTTTTTAAAAACATACATAGTTTTTTTTTACTTATTATTTAAAATTATATGCCTATAAACTTACATTACAGGTGACCTATTTCGTAAATTTTAGGGATCAAACCATATCATGCGGGAATCAAATCCGCGACATCATGCGCAGTAGCCAATTACGCTACCACTCTGCTACGAGGCAGACAAAAAAACAAATAAATACACCCTTTGCGCTGTCTTGTGACCTGCGGCTTCATAAAATCTTAGTCCTGGATTTTCTACCTGTGGTGCAATTACGGTAGTAAACCCAATCGTCACTAGACGCCCATTTCCCGCCGAACTGTCTAATCGTTTATCTCTAAACCTTACTTATTCGACGAATTTTGCTTCTCCAAAAAAGTTGATCTTTTATGTCTTGTGGAATGCATAGACCTTGAGAGATTCTTACCAAGATTCTTACTCGAACTTTGAAAACCAAAAATCCGATTCCGATTTTTGACAGTTCAGTGGACAGTTATCAGAATCTCTAAAATGTCTAAAACCTTAGTAGAAATCGATCCCCTGGGACTCTTGGCAATGTGACGGCTCTAAGGCAATGATTTTTTAACATATTTTAGATATTGGCTAAAAGTGTGTCTGTTATTTATTTATTTTCTTTAACAAATAAATTAAAGAGTAAAATGATACGAATACACTTTGTGTCGTTTATCTAAAACGTGTGAAAAAACCTCTGCTCTAGTGCTTAATTCAGGGAGAAAATCAAGGTCTACGATTGTCCGAGAAATGTGCAATAATAAAACATCCAAATATTCCAAGTATTTTTTTATTTATAAAAATATTGATACAGTACTTACAAATACTTAACAAAATGTGTGTATCGTTAACTGTTGCGACAATCAATTGTTAGTTATGATGTTTGTATGTACAGCAAAATAATGCATAGGTTACATATACATGGTAATTAGTTACATTAACACTTTTTGTTCACAGTCCTGTACCCTTTGTATATAGAGTTAATTAAATAGTATAAAATAAATATTGCAAACAAAAATAAACATAGCTCATCTATGACTTTGATTTGCATAGATAAAAATTGTCCGTAGATTTCGGGCAAAAGAAGTTCAAGGATTTTTTCTATGCTTTTAAAATAAATCAACACGTTACTTTTTATATAAACTTTTCCTAAACTATAACATAAAAATATAAGGCTAACGTAAACACGAGATTTTTATCAAATGACTTACTTGGGAATTTATAAAAAAATAAATTTAAGATAAAAATGGAATGATTATGATTTTAAAGTTTAAAACATTACAAAATAATTTCTTTATTTAGAGGTAGAGGTACACAAACAAGTATGAATTATTTAAGCTCATTGAAAGTACAGTTTTATACAAAAAATATTCACAACTTCTTTAAAAATTATTGAAGTAAAATTTTCGAAAAGTATTTTAGAATTTTTAATTATCAAAAAAAAAATATTTTTGACAGCAAAAATAAAAGAATAAATAAAAAACATAACTGATTACTGAGTCAATGACAATTGACTGCTTTGAAAATGGTAACCCAATGCAATATTGTATCATTAAAAATGTCTTTAAATAAAAATCACTATAATTTACAATAAATTTTCCATTTATTTATAAAATAATCTCTGACATTTTTTATAAATGGCGTGGATCATTGAGCAGACATGACACTTTGAAAATAGTTTTTATGAACGAACTTAATTTCAACAATATAATAAATATTCTAACTTTTTAAATAACTTTCTATTCGTAAATATAATCTTATACCTACATCCATTGTTGAGCCTGCCATCTTTAAAATTATTCATAGTTAATGTATTCTCAAAAATTTATATTTTACAATAGCTTTTTGTTAAAAATGGCTGAAATTTTTATTCATAAATGTTATATTTATTTGACGCTTTGCTTATCATAATATAATAAATATTTTCTTGCAAATTGTGCTTGATATTATTACAAAATTATATTTTGTATTAAAGGATTATGAAATTCAAACATTACAATACCATTCTCATATTTATGTTATGGCACTCAGAATCTTTTTTACATTTTGTGCTGATTTAGCGATATTAATATAAAAAGTTATGTCAAATCATCTAAAATTTAAAAGTTCAGTTAAATTTGAATTGCCTAAATTGACACTTAAAAGCGACCACTGAAATTATGAAAATACATCACTTTTTGTATACCTACATATTATATTATTTTAGCCAATAAAATTATATTTTTAATTTGTAAATTTAATTAGAATTGTGATTAAATAAAACTATGTTATGTGTTAATGTGGATATGATTTTGAATATTCTAATTCATACATCTTGTAAATTATATTGAAAATTTTAAATAGAACAACAATAAAACTATCAAATCGCTGTTTAAAAAATAAGGCACCATTAGACTTTCATTTTTATATTAAATTTAACAATTAAAATTAGTTATACGTATAATACAGATACAAACCATATTAAAAAATACATCTTTATAGCCTAAATATCACTAGATTCAATGTAATACTTAATCACTAAAGAGAAAAATAATTATATTTCATTGAATTTATTGGCATTTTACATTCATTTTGTCTATGATCATGTTTTTCAGTAAACGTTTCCCGCAATGACTTATAGAAAAATGTATCGACAGTTACTAAGCGACATAGATACCGAGCGACATGATAATTATAATTTTTAGAACATTTTTCTATACCAGATGATCAGAATATCTAATGTTTTAAAGTAATATGTATGCTTGTTTTTTTTTCATTTTGATCAAGGCACATAATAGTCCGCCTTTTGGTCATAAATATTACATCTGTGTGTATATTAATTTACTTAATCACCAATAGTCAATATTTGATTATTATCATCATAAAAATGCCAGTAAGTAATACAAGTATTTTGAATAGGTAACAAAACTCTAAGCTTTTTGAAAATTTTAAAGAATACCATAGTAAGTGCATTGCACTTATAACATTTATAAATTAATATTAATTACATACTTATTTAATATAATTATTATCGTCCTCTCACACAACCACGGATATTGCATAATACTGTCCATATAATATATAAAATTTTAGTGCTTGTCAGTTGAAATAAAAAAAAATTAGCCCGTCTCCATATTTCCATATTTTTTAAAGAAAACACAAGTTTTATGAAATATGTATTATGTGTCTACTAATAATAAGAAAATACACTTTATATATTGATAATCGTTTATAAATATATTAATTAATGCTGGTATATTATTAAAAAAATACATCGAAAATGCTGGCAATATTTTTAAATGGCCGCAAAATCTATTCTTCAACTTTTTATAAAAATGAAGGCACTTTATATAAAATACATTAAACATATTTTATGTAATATATCAATATAAAAATCTCTCTAATAATATTATTTATTGCTTTTATTATGCGCTTATCACATCCATACCATTGGCCATACCATAAAAAAATATAATGTTGTGCGTGTTGCTAGATACAAAATATAGAGAATTAATTTATGTTTGGAAAAAAGGTGTCTTTAAGTGACAACACTTTTAAAAAACTTAAGAAGAAATAACAGGTACAATAAGAATAAAAAAACATACCAGTAGAATCTCTTATATCTTATGTAAGGACTTGGTCATAATGTCAAAGTGCATGTTAGCTGCCTCCCTTGGCTGCAAATATATTGGGAAACGGTGATTGGAATGTTTGCTAACAAATATGGGAAAGATATTAACACAGTTTACCAATGGTTGGATTATCCCCACAACACTCATCCCTAACAAGTCAGAATGTAAAAGGTTCTACTGTATTTTTCCTACAATAACATAAAATAATTACTATCAATTAAATGTGGATAATATTGATAACGTCATAATGTTTATATATTATAAAATATACATAAATTGCAAGGGTTTCATTGCAAAAACTGTCACTTATACCTAGGACAAAGTTTTATACAAACTAGAATATTATGCCTCATTTCCCACTGGGATTCCTTGAGCTGCTTTTGATGGCTGTAATAGTTACATTCCCGGTAGGGGGGGTCAGTTTACTGTTTGGAGAAATCTTGTGAACACTGAGGCTTTTGTCCGTCAGATTCTCTTGACTGAGACTTTTTGGACCCTGGCTGTGAAGAACGGGGATTTTCGAAGGACTCGTAGAGCTTTTTTGTGGAGAGATTGGTTTATCAGGCAGTTTCACCGGAATACTACTCGGTTTAGTAGAAACCGAGGGCCTAGGGCTTGTCAAACTCTCTGAACTCCCCTTCTCAAAATTAGACTTTAAAATCTCTATCTGCGACAGCCGCTTTTCTGATGACGTCAGCTTATTCGGCGTTGTCACTTGCGGTTCGTACGTCGCTGTTCTGAATTTGATGTGCGTGTTCCGCGGTAGATCAAAATCGCTATGTCTCTTTTTCTCTTCGTTTGAATTCCTACTCGAATCCCCCCCATTTTGAACGCCATCCGAGCCGTAGGATTTTCTGCGTTCGTATTTTTCTGAATCAAGTTTCTCCTTCTCGGAGAATCGTCGTTCGTTGTTCAAGAAATCTCCCATGAAAGAGATGTCCAGTTCGCTGAAACGCATCGGCTGCGCGAAGTACGTTGTCACCTTCTCAGGCAAATGTTCGTTGGAATGGCTTTGTCTTTTCTTCTGGGCGATTTTTTCTGTTCGCGGAGTTAAAACCTCGATCTCTGTAATGTAATCCTTAATGGGGATGTTGGATGATTTAACTTCCATCCTACTAACAACAGGGCTCTCATGATTCTCTGTCATTACAGTTTCTCTTGTGAATACATTATCTCGGACTCTTACTGGATCTCCGTTGGACTTGCTTATTTTGTCTGTCGTTTTGTGTGCACCCTCCCTGTTGAGTTCCTCGGCATCTTCTAACCTGACATTTCCGCGTGATTCAATCATTTTCACGATTTTAATCGGCTGGTTATGGGCGTCTTCGTCTTCACTGATTTTGTACGAGGCTTGCGTCATCCTAATGACTGGATGTCCTTCAAAATCATTTTTAGACTCGTCAACGATCATTTTAGTTTCTTTGATTACAACACCAGGGGTATCGTGCCGATTTCCCATTAATATTTGCGGGTTGCTTTTGAACCTTTCCATCAAAGCTCTCGTTTCCTCCTCTGTCATGTTTGCGTTGACTGTCATTGTTTCTGTGTTTGTGTACGTGGGTTCCGAAGATATGAACTTGATATTAGGGTTGTGATGTTCAATCTCCGACATTATTTTTGAGTCAATATTTTCGCTGTAATCAGAATCTTCGATTCTCTGTATATCGGCTGCGGTGGGATTTTTGATAATTCCGAAAGTGTACTGTTCTACTTCGATAGGAGCCGATGTGACAGTAACTAATCTGGTGACAGTTTCCTCCACATTTTGGGTTATGATTTTGTTACCGTGTTCGTCCTCTGTGACGCTAACTGTCACCGTCTTCTGCCCGGGTAGGTCGAGAGTTTTCGTATCGATAACGTAAGGCATTCCTCCGATATTCCTGTCATTCCCTTCAACCAAATAAGTTGTTGTACTTGTAGAAGTTGAAATGACCGGTTCCTGTTCAGTTACTTCGGCCCCTCCTTTTTGCAATTCTGAAATAATTTCGTTGTAAAGACTCTGCTCTGTATCAGCCTGGTCTTTCAACGCTTTGAGAGAAGTGTCCTTGAGGTCGTCGATACTGCTGTTGATTTCAATTGAGTTTCTGAAATTTTCCACGACGTTCTGTAAATTGGGATCGCCTTCGATCGTGATTATCGACGAAGGTTGGCTGCCGTCAGTTGTGATGGTGACAACGTTATCATTTGTGGAGAAGAAGCTTCTTGCTGGTGGTTTTTCTGGAGATGTAACGGGGAAAGAGCTATCAAAACGGAAGTTGATTTTAGAAGGATCACTCTTGGCTGTAGCTCCTACGATATTAATGTTGCTGATAAAATCTGATTCAACTTTCGTGTCCTCGACTTCTGTTACTTCTGGACCGTTCTGTTTGATTCTCAGGTTGACAATGTCAGGTTGATTCAACAAGGTGAAAGATGTAGCGTTGTTTTTAGGATCAATGTTCCTATCAACGCCGACATCTAAGTTGGTTGTGTTGTTCTTTTCACCGTACTGAGGAATTGTTTCTACTGTTGAAACAGCTGACTCGATTCGTTCGTTCTTTTCCAAGTCGGTTTGTGGAGTGTTTGCCTTGTCTATTCCAGCACTCAGGGCGGGATTCTGCGCCAGAAGCTTCTTCATCAAATCAGACTTTGGTCTTTCCAAACTACTCACCAAAGTATGCCTCGAAACTTTAATATCATCAGGAATATTGGTATCGTAAATCATAGTCAACTTATCTTCGAGTTTTGGAGAAAGTCTGCTGGAACTTACAGGGCTGTCATCTGTCTTATATTTGTTGTTAGGATCAGAAACATAAGTCCCAATTTCGAAGTTGGGCCTACTGTCATATGTTTCAACATGCATCTGTTTAGTTCGAATTTGAATTTCTGGCTTTATGATATTGTTCTGATGTTCCGATGAAGAAATTGTAGCTGTTATATCTGGAGAAATCTTCAATACTTCTTTTTGTGATTTGACGAGTTCAGTTTCAGGCAGCTGGGTTTGGATTCTATCGTGAACTTCATTGACTTTGGTTACAACCTTTTCAATAGTCTCTCCTGTCATATCTCCCGTAGCGTGTTTAAGTTTACTGATCTCTTCGTTCAATTTAGCCTGTTCATCTTCCAAGGCAGCTGCCACCACAGTTTTGGCACTCAAATCTGACTGGTTCAAATTTTCCGTGGAATTAGCGATTTCTGAAGAGCCAGAATTACTGAAGTCTTTCTTCATGAAGATGGCGTCTTCTAGATTGCCCCATTCTGAAGATTTCTTCAAACGGTTTCTCTGGAAGGTATTCAATCCTTCCATTGAAATGTTGCTGATGTTCAAACTGAGCCGTGGTTCTTTAGAATGAACCAAAAGCTGGCTGACATTGTCATTGGAATCCAAAGGAGTGTCATCTTGACTATCATCGTAGTAATTTCCATCAAAGACTGAATTGGATTTGCGCTTTTTGGGAGGAGCGTGCTTATCAGTAGCTATGATCTTAGCTTCCTCCGATGTGATATCCAAGCTCTGCGCTCGTTCCAACGTTCCCTGCGATGGCTTTCTGTTGGATTTATCAGCTGGTTCGAGCCTTGACAAGTCACCGAGGCTTGCAGCTTTGCGTTCGTTGTCATCCAAGTCTTGCATCGGATTATCAGAGTCGTTTGTCGGGGAACTGTGGATAGTAATGTCGCTCGAATTCAGTTCAATAGTAGTCGACGCATTTGCAATTTTATCCAATTCACTTATCGTATTCGAGGCAAAGCTGTCTTGGCTCAGAGAAATGCCAGAATAACCGTCGAGATTTGAAGAAATATTGCTTCTAGAGTCTTCGAAGTAATTGTTCATCGAATCACTCGCCTCTTTCTTTTGGTACGGTTTGAGTTCGTAATGATCCATGTCATCGTGGGAGTCATTTGGTTTCTGAGTGGGAATTTCCGGTCGCATCCTCTTGACGACTTTTTCTACTTTAGGAGTCGATGTGTTGATTTTTCCGAGGATCATGTCATCGGATCTGTTGGACTCTTGGAGGAAAGTTGAGTTGTTTCTTTCTCCATCCATAAACGTCCGCATATCTGAGTCATTAGAGTCGTTGAAATTGTCAGTAAAATTCATAGCCCTGTTGGGGAGTTTAATATCAACGCTGATGACTGTATCCTGGGTTAGATTAGAGCTCTCTGTATCGCTGGAGTTTTCAGATCGCGATGGGTCCGGTGGAGACGGAGCTTTGCCTTTAGATTTCTTACTCGCCTTACTAGCCGCTGACTCTTTTTCATTTTTGATTTCGATCTTTGTAAGTTCCCGTTTTGGCGGCGGTTCTGGCTTCTGCCGTTCGACAGCTGTCGGTGTTTCTGTGGCTTGTTTCCTGTTACTTCTAGCGTACATTGCAGCCTCCATCATGTGTTGAGGGATCTCCTGCGGGATTCCCTGAGCGTCCCTTCTGATCCCGCTCGAATTCAGATCGTCCCTGTTAAACGCATCATAATCCGTCTTCTTTTCTGCCTCCATTTTGATTTCGATATGTGCCGGAGAGACTGGGGTATTATTTGGAGGCAGGTTCCTAGCGTTAGGGATTGGAGCGATAGGTTTTTCTCTCCTCTTAGCCACAACGGGCGCAGTTGCCTTAATCTTTTGCGTTTCGACTTCTGTACTGACACTAACATTATTAGCGAAATTCTTATCTACCTCGTCAATGCTCCTGATTTCGGCTACGATGTTTCCGTTCTCAGCGGACTTTAGAGAGTCGTGCTTTTTGGAAGAGATAACGGTGCCATCATCGGGAACATTCGGGGGTAGAACCCTTATACCGAACTTCATTCCTTTTTTGCCGGCGTCGGATTCCCTTTTCTGCACTTCGATTTTCTCAGCTTTAGCGCTGTACCGATCGCCCCCGTCTTTGATAATAACGACATCTGGAGGGGAGGAAATCCTTTGATTGTTAGCGACGATTAACTCTGCCGAATTTCTGCTCTTGTTTCTCTCTGGTTTGGAGATGTGGCTGGGGTCAACATCGGGAGCTCTCCCCTTCTCCCTCGGTGCGTCCATGTGCTTGTTCCTGGCATTCTTCTCGTTTTCCCTCTCCAGCGTGGTAATGTGGCCGTCCTTCTTGTCCTTGGGTTTGAGCCTCTCGAGAGTGGAGGTGCTGATCTTGTCGGAAATGATCTTTTTGATGGCGCTGCTGGCCGAGGTGTTCTTGTGAGAGGTCTCAAGGGTGGAGTTGGGAGGCTTGTGGCCGAGTGGGTGGATGGCGGATCGCTTTCTCAAGCTGCAATAAAAAAAATAACAATTAAATAAACCAAGAAATTTGACAACAAATCTGAATGTTTCACCTAATCAGAATAATATACTAATGTTTAAAAATCAGAAAAATGCATTATTGTTTATTATTACGAGGGCAATCCAGATTGGTCTCCTTTTTTTAGATATAAAAAAACTGTTTGTTTTCTACAATAGTTATATCATTTAAAGGTTGAAGAATGCTTTTACTAAATGGCGATTAGCGATTATCATTTCAGTCAATGCATTTTTGTAGACGCTGTGGCAGTTTTACAATGCTTTGCAAAACTTAAAGTGATTATATCTCGCTTATTAATTATCCGATTTACAAATGGATCGTACAGATGGTTTTGTAATTTTTTTATTTATTATTCTACACTCATAGAAAAATTTGTTTAAATTAAATTTGAAGTTTTACCCATTGAATGCAATGCAGATAAGACGTTGATAATTGATTTGTAAGAATTATAGGAAAAAATAAACAAAACAATATTATCACACGAGTAGTAAAAATTGGATAAAAGAAACAAATTAAAGTCTTCAAAAGATCGGATAACGTAGCCATAACATTCCAATGTTGTCAATAAGGAAGGAAAATATAGCGTTTTATCACAAAAACATCCACAAAAGTCAATTAGAATAATTTTCTGTTAAACAAGTTAAGTGCGCAGTTATCATTATTTTAACTATGACTCACGTAATCTACAGTAGATGGGCTTGCATTTATACAATTTCAAAAGCTAGTAAGTGTTTAACAGAAATGTTCGGAAAGGGAAAAACATGTTCAAGCATCTATATCTATTACTGCTTTCCCTTATTCGCACCTAATGATGCATAGAGCACTGCATTGGTATGTCACTGCAGAGTTTATGAAGGTGAGAAGATCAGTCTTAAGAGCACTTTAAACGGGACAGAAAACTGTGCAGTTGGTAAACTGTCTTGTATAAAGCGAAAACTGTGTGAAATATTGAACGGTCGACGCGACTTTTGGCTGACCTGAGAATTCATATTTTTTTATGTACGCTTCAAAATAGATATTGATATATTGAATCTACATCTTTCCTTCATGTAACATGATCAAGATTCACTGCACTCGGTGTACCAATGTAGTAAAGGATAAGATAAGGAAATGTAGTGCAGTAGTAGTTATAATTATGATTGATTATTGTCCCTTACTAAGTTTTGAACTTCGACAACCGCGCCGGCATTTGTGGAAACACTTAAGGACCCCAAACACTAATCTTAGTACATTCTTGTTTGAATTTGCAGATAACAGTTTGTCAGGTAATAATTCTATACCATTGTGTTTGAGTAATTTATAACCGACTATGCCCGCTGCTAAATTATCAACAAATATTAGGAAAACATCACAGGCCATCTGCGTAAACAGAGTGAATTGAAATATGTAACTCCCATTCAATAGAAGCGTAAATAGGCAAGTTATTTTACAACACACATTTCAATTGCCTTATTGTTGGCTTACCACATTTTTTGCGGGCAAAATATGGACACTAATTTTTGCAGATGCCTGAAGACATCTTTGTTAAGACATTCTAAAAATACCTACATTCTATAATTTATCGAGTCGCCCATTTCCTCCTATTTTGCAGTATTTTAAAATTTTGACAAAAGCGTGCATATACCTCCATATCATCATCATACCATATCTGCTCCCTATGTGGATCATATGGATTCTACAAACTGCCACAGATGACGAGATGACTATCGACGTGCTAATAAGCGACGTGATAACGATTTCTCACCATGGATGTTTAACGTTTTCGCGATCACAATGGAACATCCATTAAATATGGAAAATATGCCAAACGTGTAAGTAAAGTAAAGTAATTTAGTTTTAATTGTTTGTGCACAATTTATCATGCCATTTATTTGCTTTAAATCAATTTGAGAAAGCAATAAAACGAAACATTTGTCAAAGTATGCCTTTCATCTATGGTGCTTGGCAACGCGACCGTGATATAAACGTATGTTCATTGTGATCGGTCAAATGCTTAGCACGTCGACAATCATCTGTGATTGAGCTACTGGTCAGGTCCACGTCCCGCAGCTCTGACGCAAACCGCCGACGGATTATCAACAGCGGACGTCCAGGACGCCGCGAACCTGATGCCTAATAAAATAGGCAAGCATGGTTAAGGCTCTTGGGAGGAGTACATAGTAAGGCCTAGCCGAAACGCCTCACTTCTGTGTTCCTTACAAAGTCAAACCACTGCACACCTAATATTCTTCTAAGACACCTATTCTCAAAACTCAGAAGTCTGCTGTTTTGGGCCCTGGTTAGGTGCCATGATTCGCAGCCAGAACAGGTGTGAGACATACAAAAACATTAAAAAATATTGGATTATTGCTGTTAAAAACCTCTGTTGTTCTGGCCCTGATCTGATAATAAAAAATAATAATTATACTTACATCACTGACATCAGCATGCGAGGCGGCCCGTGTCAGCTTGGGGTGCGCCAGGAGGGCAGGGGTGGGGTGCCCCCCACCGCCGCCCCCGGCCCCTCCGCCCGACCCCTCCTCCACCTCCAGCCGCAGCTCGTAGGGGCTCGCGTACGACAGGATGGCCACCGCGTCCTCGTACACCATGTGGCGGAACGATATCGTCACGCTGTTTATCCTGTCGCCTGGGGGAACAATGGCGGGTTAGTCGAGGTGATAAAAGTGTCGAGAGTGGTGATATAAGTGTCGAGAGTGGTAACAAAAGTGTCAAGAGTGGTAACAAAAGTTTCGAGAGTTGTAACAAAAGTGTCGAGAGTGGTAACAAAAGTGTCTAGAGTGGTAACAAAAGTGTCGAGAGTAGTAACAAAGGTATTTTTAGTCAGTGATGAATTTAGATACAAGGGTTGAGTTCCTAGATAGGAGATTTAAGATTGTACACTATCATGTCTATATGGCACCACTTTGGTACATCATCAGTGATGTTTACCCTGTAGGCGCGTTTAATGTGTCTAAAGAACATACAAATATGGTTCAAATGCAGTTACGAAAGTGTTTAAATTATCTATTTATATATATAAGTGACATTCCATACTTGAAAAATACTACCGTGTCTGAGGTCTAGTTACCATCTAATATTAAATTATTAATCCTGGGAAGCGTATATTTTTAGAAAATTTGTATGGAAACGCCCCTTCTACCTTGTAGAAAGATTTTTGTTAAAAATGATCAAATCCAGTTTAAAAAAGCACTTTGGTCAATGAATTAGCTTCATTGGCAGAGGGGATAGAAGCTGATGGAGGCCAAATACTCACCCTGATGGATCCTGCCGCTCTCAGCCGCCGGCCCTCCCCTGAGCACGCTGCTGACGTGGATCCCGTCTCGCATGCCGCCGCACACCTCGAACCCCAGGCCCGTGAAGTCGCGCGACCACAGCCGCACCGCCGAGCGCCCGCGAACATTCTGCAACAAATAGTAGGGGTAAAAACAGGTGGTTGGATTGTGTGGAGAAGAACACAGCACCCTTGGACATTGGGAACTGGAAGGAAGGAAGGAATCTAATTTCAAATACGTAACAGTTAAGTTTTTACGCACAGTTTTCGTAGAAATCATTAATCTCTTTTCCGTCATATTTAATCGTATTGCATAGAAAGAGACACTTTACAAGTGTTCTACACTTGAACCATAGTATTGTCTTCAATTATTGACGTGATAACGTCTAATAAATCGATGAACGCCGGCTGCACACATACACAACAAGCATGACTCATTGTCACGTTCCGCCTGAGCCGAATGTGCAAGCGAGAGCGCGGAACAAGCGATAGAGAGGCACGATCGGCCTAAGCGTTCGGTTTTTGTGTCGCATCTATCTCTCTTCCACTCCAAATTCTTATCCTTCACAAAATAACACAGGTTGGAGGATCTTAAACATGATTAAACTAACTAACTAACCATCACGCCATTTCCCCGTAGGGGTAGGCAGAGAGGATAGAACGCCATACCACTCTGTCCTGACAGACTTCCTTTGCTTCCTCTACATTCATACATCTTCTCATGCACATACGCCGATTATTCAACTTTTCACATGACCACTTTCAAGTACTTGACGTACTTGGTCAAGCCATGTCTTTCTCGGCCTTCCGCGGCTTCTACATCCAGGCACACTTGCATTTTAAACTTCTTTTTTAGCCGTTCTTTCATCACTCATTCGCTCCACATGACCAAACCATCGTAAAAGCCCTTTCTTAATTTTGTCGATAATGCTTATCTCAGCCTTGCACTCTGCTCTAATTTCGACATTTGTACACCTTTCATACATAGTCTTACCACACATAGATCGCATTTCAACAGCATTCAGTCTACTTTCATCCTTCTTTTTCCAACACCACGCTTCACTACCATACATAAGGGTTGGTACCAGAACTCCGTTGTGTACTGCCAACTTTGCTTCTTTCGATAAGTTCTTATTTGCCACTGTCGATTTCAAGGCACCACAAATATTCGAATCTAGAACAATTAACAATCTAATATTACGTCACTTGACATTTTTTATCTTCCAAAATACACCGAAATGAAGCCTTTTTACGTTTTATTAAGTTTAGTTTCCATTTTTTTCTTGCCAAGCATCGAATGTATGGCACTCTATAATTTATACGAAGAAAATTACCTGTGGTTTGAATCATTTTGTGAAAAGTCCCTCGGTCTGTTGGGTGATAGTTCGGGAGAATGTAAACTCACCGACGACAATGTTGTTGAATATTCTAGAAAGAATGGCGATGGAAGACCATTTATCACAACGGACAAGCATTATGCTCTCAAAATTAAAGACGCCGATAGCAAAGTTTGCATCGATTTGAAAAGTCAGTTCGATCTTCTTAGAGAAGAAAACGAAAATTATTTAACGATGTTATTACGTGCAGATAAGAATTTTACTATTGAAGTTACTACGAATAAGAAAAAAACTACATTCAAAGAACTGAATATAGTCGAGAGCGGTTGCTGGGGACGCTATATAGTTACATTTTCCGGAAAAGACATGGCAGACGACAAAATGGTTAATTGTTTTTTAAATAAACGTCCATACAATGGCCACAAAACTCGGAAAAAATTGCCATACCTACTTTCAACTATTTTCTAAAGGAATACTTATAAAAATAACTAGGAACCCTCATTATTGGCATTAAATTCAATTTTCTAGATAACTGAAGGTGGTAGTAAAAAATCCAATTTAATAATCGATGAGCCTATCAAATTCTAGGGAATTTCATAGCTAGTTTTTATTAGATTATCTTGCTTTTTCGTGAAAATATGTATGCGGCTTTGTTCTGTGTAATGTTATACAAGAGATTTGTGCCACGCTGCACGTTACAGTGATATGTTACGGTCCCTAGTAACAATTTTAGTTAATTTTGGTTCTAAGAAGGTTTTAGAACCAACATTGTTACTAGGTTATGAAACTAAATATTCAAGCGTCTCATTTTTATTAAATGACTTGGAAGTCGTTATTCGATCACACTAATTGTGAGAGTAGAAAAGGAATTGTTAGATATTATTGATATCAGGCGTCTTCTAGAGTTAGTAATACACTAATAAAGATGATTGCCAAAAAAATGCTTTGATGACACCAGCATAGAAAAATTCTGTAAAGCGAAACGACGAAGACGGTTTCAATATATGGTAGTTCCAAAATTTGTCATATATGGTTATCAGATGATGGGCGGAATGGGGAATGTTGTAGTAGTACGTCAAGTGGCCACTTAACCCAGCCAGGTCATAAACCCTGTAAACGCCTAGATAACCCACATTCGTTTCCAGAGTTTCTATGTCTCTGTTGGGATATCAAAAATATCTGATATCAGCCCAGCATGGGTATAATCCAGTAATTTGTCTACAAGTATTTTTTATTTATATCAAAATGTTGTTAAAAAGGAATTGTTATTTAAAAAAATTTATTTGAATATCAAATGCCAAAACAGACAACTTTTCTTTCAGATTGAAATTTATATTGCCGATAAATCCACCGAACCAGATGCAAAGTCGAGGGGTGTCTTGCTGGATAACTTAGGCGTTTATGTGCTGGAACCGCGGAGAGAAACGTCTCCAACACGAAGACCGTCGTCAAGTCCAACCACTGGACCTACCGCTCCGAGGACCATACCCTGGCACACTGACAAAGCTGTAGACGGCCTCACACTGTTGGGAGTTAGTCTGCTAATCATCTGCGTCACCCTTGAGCTCCTTTTGGTTGCTTTCATTTGTTAATTTCAATAGACGAATCATAGAACAAAGACCTAGACCAACGTACTCCAACTTACTTAACTAATTATCTAACTAACCATCACGCCACTAGGCAGAGAGGATAGAACGCCACACCACTCTGTCCTGGCACACTTCTCTTGCTTCCTCCACATTCATACATCTTCTCAAGCACGCACGTCGATTATTCCGACTTCTTACATGCCCACTTTCAAGCACTTGTTTTACTTGATCGTGCCATATCTTTCTCGGTCTTCCTCGACTTCTACATCCAGCCACAGTCGCATCACATATTTTTTTAGCCGTTCTTTCGTCATCCATTCGCTCTACATGACCGAACCATCGTAAAAGACCTTTCTTGATTTTGTCGATAGTGCTTATCTCAGCCTTGCGCTCTGCTCTAATTTCGACATTTGTACACCTATCATACATAGTCTTACCACACATTCGCATTTCAACTGCATTCAATCTACTTTCGTCCTTCTTTTTCCAACACCACGCTTCACTACCATACATAAGGGTTGGTACCAGAACTCCATTATAAACTGCCAATTTAGCCTCTTTTGATAAGCACTTATTAGATACGACCCGACTTTAAGGCACCATTAACTCTGTTACCGGCACTAACCCTCCTATCAATGTCCTTATCCATATTTCCATCCCTAGTGAACATGCTTCCCAGATATACAAATTCTTCCACCTGTTTCAAGCTATCGTATCCAACTGACTTAGTTTTGCCAAATAGTTTGTGAAGGGCTTAAGCCTCCTTATGACTTATGATGATAGTCCAGTTTATCCGGATCAACACATTGTCCATGCACCACTGTCTCGGCCTACCCAGAGGTCTAGCCCCAACGGGCTGAGATGTGTACACTGTTTTAATGGCTCTGGCTTCTCCAGAATGACAAACATGTTCCACCCACACTAGGAAACTGTCTCTAACTGTGCTTGTGATAAGGTGTTGCTGGGTCATGACTAGTGTGGCCTATATTATATATTAAAAATTTCAAAACTAGTTTACATGTCTGGGCACCCACTCATTTTTTTATCAGTGGTAATACATTCAGGTAAAGTTTGAAGCTAATATTCTAATTGGATAACAGTGCTCAAAGGTTTGTAACATTAAGAAAAAATATGAAAAAATCTGGCATTTCGAGGGTTGTTTTAAATTAAGTACAACTATCTGGGAAGTAGTAAATTAGTTTATTTCATAGTATAATATTGATGATGAATGGTAACTAATTAAATCTAGATATTGGTTCTAAATCTTTGACACCTATCAAGAATATAGAGTCCGCTTGACGTGTTATAGTAGATGACAAAGCCATATTTTCACAAAAAGTCCAAAATAATCACTTGAATAAAAGCACTCCTCACAAACAACCATTGATAGTTCTAAATTTTTTCAACTCTTTAACAAACACATTTTTTGGGTATTTCTTTTACAATTTTTTTTTTTTTATCTGGGAAAATTACAAAAATTTTAAAACCTTGGAGATGTTGAGCATAGCTTTTTTTTCCACCTAGGACATTGAAATTTTAGCACTTAACTACTATCAACTAAAGTAAAAAACTTAGCGGATGCCCTGAGGTGTAGGGTAAATTTAAAATTTTTGGGCCACCCTAGTCATGACCCATGAAAGATATCTCTTGATACATTCATTGTACCTCCATTCTACAACAAGTCTTGGTTTACTAACATACTCGAAGGACTATTTTTATTCTATGTCCGGGCAGGGGTCTATAGATTCATTGTGATGAGTCCCTATAAATTAGTTTTCAATCTCTTAATCAAGACTTAAGCTTGTAATGAGGGTACGAGCTATCAGATTCGTTGCTATATAAAACACCAGGCCACTAGGTGAGAAGCGAGCTCCTTTACATCATCTGGCCCGATCAGCGGACTTCCATGAGTGTTAATCCTTTTATGATGTAGACTGTAGAGCATCGCAGTCACATAGGATGATGTGATTAGGCCTTTCCTCATCACCGCAGAATCTGTAACTAGAAGTTTCCGAGAGGCCCATTCTATTGAGGTGTCCCTCACTTTATTTTTTCTTAGCTTAATAGATCGTATGTATTTATTTATTTATATAGTCATACATAACATTATACATTTATTTAGTACTTTAACTGTCTAACTAGGGTTGATACCCCGTTCTAAGACAGCCAAATATATGACTTTTTAGTTTATAAATACATTTTCATGTTACAAGTTACAATATACAACATTTTTGGAAAAAAATTAAAAAAAGAAAAAAAAAAACAGGATGATTTATCACTGTAAAATAATTACCATATTTACATAATGCTTTCATTATTACCCAATTTTCTGTGTTAATGTTTCAACTCGTTTTAATATCTTTTTATTCGTCAATCAAACATTATCGTAAGGTTTATTTTTTATATTATTAATATTCAAAGCATTAACTTTGTGGTCCAACATTTTAATATTATGTTAATAAAAATTTGTATAAAACCACTCACCGACTTTTCTGTGTCTACCGGTTTCGAGACGTAACCCGTCTCTTCGTCAGGACAACAACACTACACCAATACTCCCCCCCCCCCTTTCCTCCTTTTCCAATTGTTAATCCTTTTAAAATATCAGCTTCATAAATCATTAACCCTTGGTGGTGGCGTAGTGAAGCATGTGTCTAATCTGCATATTGATTATATATTTTTGTAAATCAACTATGGTGAAGGTGTGTAGTGGTATTTGCATGTTGGTGTAGTGTTGTTGTCCTGACGAAGAGACGGGTTACGTCTCGAAACCGGTAGACAGAAAAGTCGGTGAGTGGTTTTATACAAACTTTTATTAACATAATATTTATTTTTTATATTTATGCTTATTTTTTAATGCATATAATGTTATTTTTATTTTTTTAAACATATTTTAATAATTATACATATTATACATACAGTAACATTTACATTTTGTGAAAAGTGTATTTTAATAAATGTATTATGTATCAATGTTTTTTTCTTATTCATATACTAGCTGAAATTAAGAAAGGTCTTTTACGTTGGTTCGGTCATGTAGAGCGAATGGATGATGAAAGAACGGCTAAAAAAATATGTGATGCGACTGTGGCTGGATGTAGATGTCGAGGAAGGCCGAGAAAGACATGGCATGATCAAGTAAAACAAGTGCTTGAAAGTGGGCATCTAAGAAGTCGGAATAATCGACGTGCGTGCGTGAGAAGATGTATGAATGTGGAGGAAGCAAGAGAAGTATGCCAGGACAGAGTGGTGTGGCGTTCTATCCTCTCTGCCTACCCCTTCGGGGAAATGGCGTGATGGTTAGTTAGTTAGTTATATACTAGCTGTTATACTTTCCTGAACTTTCTGGTAGGTGGTGCATTTTTTCTGTGAAAATAAAATTCAAAAGATTCTTTGCAAAAAATATATTTAAAAACGGATTGACCGGAAACGGAAGCTTTAAAAGCACCCGTCTCCTAAGCGCACAAAAAGGGTTGCACTAAATTAATTATAACATAGTGAGCGTAGATGCGTAGAACCAGAGAAATGGCTATCTACTTTTTTCTATTTTAGGCGCTACTTACATCAAAACTCGGTAAAAATACCTACCATAAATATAATGACCTGTTTTGGCGGGAAAACGCGATTAAGATATTTTAAAAATTAATTACGGTCATAATAATAACAAACATCGAAAAAAAATCGTACCTAAGATATAAATCACCGTCTAATTTTTGTTTTAATTGTCCCGTAATCCAATGCAAAGTAATATAATAATATCAAATTTCAATGTGTTCATTTTCCATTTTCTTGTAATAAACAGTCTGACACTGGAGAATGTCCTTCACTCCTTCGCGCTCTGATAATTTTATTAGAAAAACATGTTCATTCAACTAATATTGTAGAAATGATATTCAACAAACTATGTTACTTAATAAGAACTTATCGAAAGAAGAAAAAACATATTTAATCATTCTCAAAATTTCACACATAATAATAATAAAGTCTTTCGCTGGGCAAAACCCAGCTTATTATCGACAACTCATGAACAACGAATTATTTCGTCGGTTGGAACCTAGCAAATTCAAGTGAAAGCTGGCGCACGTAGAGAGATACCAAATGCTTATATACCCTTCCAAAAATTTTTTTAATAATTAAATATTTCCTCACCTCCACAAAGGTGTCATCCTTGAACGCAGGTCTCTTGGGCGGCAGGGCAGCCCCCGTGCCCTGCACCCCCTTGTTCCCCGCCAGGTTGGGGGGCGCCCCCTTATTCTCCGCCAGGCTGGGGGGCGCCTGGGTGCGCAGCCAAGCCCCCTCGCCGATCTTGAAGCCCGCTTTGTCGAACGCGAATTCATCTTTCACATTCTCCGGGTCGTTTGCCAGCACTAGATGCTTATCTGGAATAAAAGACAACTGGCTAGAAGTTTTGGCAATTTTTTCAATAGATGGCAGATAGGATTGAAAAAATAATTAAATTACTAGATATACACAGTAGACATATTCAATAAATCGTCAGATATGGCTGTCAGAGCATAGACCATCAAAATATTAGGGTATATCTATGTAGGGTATCTATGTATACATATTATGTATTAGGATGTTATCGCAGTTGTGTCGCGTATGTGACGATAATAGATAATCAACATGATACCATATCCGCTCCCTATGTAGAGCATATTTATTTATATTTTAAAGTTGTGCACACAGTGCTATGTTTGGTACAATGAACTAAGAATTTTCAATTTGAGGTAACATATACAACATAACACCAATTACGTGGACAACACAATGTACAAGACAAATTTCTGAAGACGTGAAGTTAGCAAACAGTGGTTATGTTATGTCATGTGTATGTGTGTGGAGTGTGGTGTATGTGTTGGGAAATCTGAATATTTAAACGCAGGAGACGATAAGTAAAGAGAAGGAGGATACCGCCGTCCTGGCAGACCGTCGATGACCATCCTACGGATGTATTCAGCGGAGCTGATGGATGCGGGCCTGACGTGGGAGGAGGCGAGAGAGCTAGCTGCTGGAGGGATCTAGTGATGTCCACATGCTTCATATGGATTCCATAAACTGCCTCCAGGCCAAGCGATCGGCCGCCAGCTCCCGTGCAACCCCCCAAGTCAAGTCCACGTCCCGCAGCTCTGACGCAAACTGCCGACGAACTGTCAACAGTGTACGACCAGGACGCCGAGAACCTGATGCCTTGTAAAATAGGCAAGCACGGTTAAAGGCTCTCGGGGGGCATACGTCGTATACGGCCTAGCCAGCCGTATGACAGTAGATAACAAGGGTTCCCGCGTCCGTTGCTTCACATCTATGTTCCTTACAAAGTCAAACCGCCGCACACCTAATATTCTTCTAAGACACCTATTCTCAAAACTCAGAATCTGGTATTTTGGGCCCTGGTTAGGTGCCATGATTCGCAGCCATAGAGGAGAACAGGTATGATGCAGCCGTTATAAAGGCGGAATTCTGTTTAAACCGAATAGGTAAACATTTATTTTACCGATGAACTGCGGAACCCGCAAATATTCTTTACATTCCTACTAGGTATGAGCTTAGTTTCTAGTGAAAACTTTTGTTTGTTTCCAATAAGTTGAATCATCTGCATTATGGAGCCTACAATCATTATTAAAATGTAAGTAGTACCTATAACATTTAAAAACCGCTTTCTCAAAAAATAAGATAAAATATCTTAACATCTTGAACATTAGTGATGAGAAATCACCGTGTTTCTATATTTTACGATGCTATTAAAGTCCACATAAAAATTTAACGATCACAGAAATCTGAATAAAAATAAAATATTTATAAATTTTACGGATTACAGTAAAGTTTTTGTGATAAATCACCGAATTAAAATTATGCTGTGCAATAACTTGGAACCTAATAGGTACCTAGGCAGCGTATATTTTTAGAAAATGTATATGGAATCGAGTTCGAAGGGGGCGCCGGTTTTTTCCTTAGTTTAAAAGTTTAAAGCTTTCATTCATTCGATTCCTGATGTCATTAACGTAATAAGCATTGCATATTTTGAATTTGTATATTTAGGAAGTATGTTTACAAGAGTCGGAAATGTGGATAAGGACGTTGAGAGAAGGGTTAGTGCCGGAAACAGAGTTAATGGTGCCAATCGATAGTGGCAAGTAAGAACATATCGAAGGAAGCAAAATTGACAGTACACAACGGAGTTCTGGTACCAACCCTTATGTATGGTAGTGAAGCGTGGTGTTGGAAAAAGAAGGATGAAAGTAGACTGAATGCTGTTGAAATGCGATCTATGTGTGGTAAGACTATGTATGATAGGTGTACAAATGTCGAAATTAGAGCAGAGTGCAAGGCTGAGATAAGCATTATCGACAAAATTAAGAAAGGGCTTTTACGATGGTTTGGTCATGTGGAGCGAATGAGTGATGAAAGAACGGCTAAAAGAAGTTTAAATGCAAGTGTGCCTGGCTGTAGAGGCCGAGGAAGGCCGAGAAAGACATGGCATGACCAAGTACGACAAGTACTTGAAAGTGGACGTGTGAAAAGTCGGAATAATCGGCGTATGTGCATGAGAAGATGTATGAATGTAGAGGAAGCAAAGGAAGTATGTCAGGACAGAGTGGTATGGCGTTCTGTCCTCTCTGCCTACCCCTACGGAGAAATGGAGTTATGGTTAGTTAGTTAGATTAATTTCAGGGCACATGGACATTGCACATGTGCACCATGCACAGCCAAGTGCAGGGAAATATGTAAATAATCGGGGCTAATACATGTTTACATACTTACTGCAGACTAGAAACTAGAGAATAACGGTAGTATGGTAGGTAGCCTCACACGAGAATTGACAACTTAAACCTGATTTGACCAACCATTTTGAGTTTTCTAAGTTAGGTACTGACTGATCAGAAAATAATATGGCACCAAATTTTCTGTTGACGCAGAAAAATAAAACAAAAAGTTACAACAACATTTTTGGAATTAATACAAATACTTGTAGACAAATTACTAGATTATACCCATGCTGGGCCGATATCAGATATTATTGATATCCCAACAGAGACAGAGAAACTCTGGAAACGAATGTGGGTTATCTAGGCGTTTAAAGGGCTCATTGGCTGGGTTGAGTGGCCACTTGACGTACTACGACATTCCTCATTCCGCCCATCATCTGATAACCATATATGACAAATTTTGGAACTACTATATACACCGTGTCCCACGATGAGACCGCGAAACTCCGGAGGGTAATTGTTCATGGTATTCTGAGAAAAAAATCCTTATAAAGTTTTTTGATCCGGGCATTTTTAATAATTAATTAAAAAAAAGTATTAACAAAAAGCGACTATGTAATACTGGCTTCTGTTTGAAATGCTAGCGGTGGCGGGGTGGCGGTGGGCAGTGGGGGTCCGCTCTGGTCACCGAACGCCTTGCCTTGTGCGGACATTCAAAATTCGAATTTCATATCTGAAATTGGTGCAGGTCACGTGGTGTTAGCCAGTTCAAAAATGGACGGTATTACACGCGTGAATTTTTATTCATATTTTAATCATTTTTTTAAGAAATTAGAATTGAGTTTTTTGAAAAACTTTATTAAGATTTTTTTCTCAGAATATCATGAATAATCACCCTCTGGAGTTTCGCGGTCTCATCGTGGGAAACGGTGTATATTGAAATCGTCTTCGTCAATCCGCTTTACAGAATTGTTTCTATGCTGGTGTCATCTATTGAGTAGATTGCAAAGCATTTTTTTTGGGGAATGTTGTAGTACGTCAAGTGGCCACTCAACCCAGCCAATGACAGGTCATAGGCCCTGTAAACGCCTAGATAACCCACATTCGTTTTCAGAGTTTCTCTGTCTCTGTTGAGATATCAACAAAAAGTTACAAAATCATCAGTGCTACGGTTATTCTAGTGATAATTTCACTTAAGTTCACTATAATAAGTTTCACTTCTGGGAAGAATTCGAAGATTTATTAACGCGGATTCCTGCAGATTGATATATAATGCGATCGTTGTGCCCCATATAAATTACTGAAGAAGATTTAGCCACTGAAGAAGATTAAAAAAAACTCACGGCGCTACAAAACAAGACAATGCGAATAATTTTTTTTTTTTTTTTTTTTTTTATTTCAAAAAATACATTTTACATGTATTCCCCATGAGTTACAATAAACTCATTTTGGGCAAAGAAATAGATATACCAGGATAAGATCCATGTTAAAAGAAACAAATATAATGACAGTTTCACAATTGATATTTATGAATGTAATGGTTTTTGTATATAAAATTATAAACGGGTATTCCTCAAGAGAGTTGACAAAAAAAATATATATGAATCAAAATGAACATGACCATGAAATTAGAAATAAAAATAAACTAATGCTACCATTTCGGAAAAAAGCTAAGTCGCAAAATTCTCTGATGCACCGAGCAGTGAAAATGTATGAAGGAATTCCAGAAGAGATAAAAAAAGAAAAAAATGTGTTTTTATTTAAGTCTAGATTAAGAAAATAAGTCTAGATTAAGAAATAATTATAATATATAAAATAAAAAATGACGTGGATTATGTTAAGTAAAATAGGCCACGTGACCATAATCACAAAATGGCGGACGCGAATCAGCTGTATTGTGTCAAAACAACCGTCAGCTGTCATACGCCAATCAAGATGGCCGCGTTTCATTTACGTGATGGTACCAAAATCAAAAATTCCGTCCTTTATTTCGCGTTTGGGCATATGTAATGGCGTCGCCATAAAAATAACCAACTGTTTATTATCTTATTGTCCTGTTTTTGGTGAGGTGTTGACAGGAAACGGTGTGGGGTATATTTCCTAAAGTAGTTGCGACATCATTAGGTCCTAAATGGATCTATTCAACGTGCTGTTATGCAAGACGCGTTAAAATTATATCGACGGCAGTAACGACGACGGTGTGGACTCAAGCTGAACGTAGCCAAGACGAAATTGATGACAAACGTCAACACAGATGGAAGAATTCTACCTGTTGAAAAAGTCGAAAACTATGTTTATCTTGGTCACAGAATCACCATCGGCAGAGACAATCAGCCAAGCGAGGTGGATAGGAGGATAAATCTCTCTTGGGTGGCTTTTGGAAAGCTAAATTCCACATTCCGAAGCTCCATCCCCAACTCCCAAGACTCGAGTGTTCAACCAATGCATTCTGCCTGTCCTTACTTATGGCGCGGAAACAATGACTCTGACCAAGCAATCCTCCCATAAGTTGCAAGTTGCACAGAGGAGCATGGAGAGAATTATGCTTGTAATAACATTAAGAGACCGAAAAAGAACGATTGGATCCGACGCCAGACAAAGGTCTGCGACGTGGTGGAGCGAATTGCTTGGTTGAAGTGGAAATGGGCCGGTCACATAGCCAGAATGACGGACGACAGGTGGACGAAAACGCGTTCTGGTGTGGAGACCGAGAAATCAGAGGCCTCAAGGACGACCACCGATGAGATGGGGTGGACGACATCAGGAAGTCTGCTGGAAGATAGTCAAAGCGGCGCAGGTTCGGGAGGAGTAGAGACGGCAGGAGGAGGCCTACGTCTGAATTGATGATGATGATTAAAGTGCGCTTAAGAAACGTGTTTCTATCTCTTTCCTAAGTCGAGATATTTAAAAAAAAAAATTATTTCAATGAAACAATAAATAAAATCACTGTTTTGTGATTTCCCGAAATTAGTCAATTTAATATTCACAGTGCGATTTTTTTACACTCTTTTAAAAAACATACATATAAATTTATAAGATATCTTTAGCAAAAAAAAACTATAGCATAACTCAATTTGTTATCTCTAAACATGCGAGTAGTTGTTTCAGCAATGGAATTTACATAGACAAGTTTTTTTTCTAGAATAGACAACAAAAACCGGTTTTAAACATGATACCTTCCTAGGAATATACCTTACTACATAAACATTTATATCTACTTATATCCATAATATTATAATGTGGATTTTTGCTAACAAAATACTGTTACATAGTGCTACTTCTGGTCAAAGAACTTTTCTATTAATTTTGGAGGGCAAAATAAATTAGTAAAATAAAATCAGTAAAATAAATTTCTACAAAACTAACTAACCATCACGCCATTTCCCCGAAGCGGTAGGCAGTGAGGATAGAACGCCACACCACTCTGTCCTGGCACACTTCTCTTGCTTGCTTCGTCCACATTCATACATCTTCTCATGAACGCACGTCGATTATTCCGACTTCTTACATGCCCACTTTCAAGCACTTGTTTTTTACTTGATCGTGCCATGTCTTTCTCGGCCTTCCTCGACTTCTACATCCAGGAGCAGTCGCATCATATATTTTTTAAGCCGTTCTTTCATCATCCATTCGCTCTACATGACCGAAAGACCTTTCTTAATTATGTCGATAATGCTTATCTCAGCCTTGCATTCTGCTCTAATTTCAACATTAGTGCAACCTATCATACATAGTTTTACCACACATTCGCCTGAGAGATCGCATTTCAACTGCATTTAATCTACTTTCAGCCTTATTTTACCAATTCCATACTTCGCTTCCATACATAAGGGTTGGTACCAGAACTCCATTATGCACTGCCAATTTAGCCTCTTTTGATAAGAACTTATTAGATACTTATTAAAATCATTAATTTTCTTTTTATTATAATATCTATAGTGGTAGCGCGTGCATGAGGTCGCGGGTTCGATTCCCGCAGGGATCGAACTGAAATATTTCATTACACGTAATTTTCATATTAATATGTAATGTGTGATACTTTGGACTGGTACTGAAGCGTAAGACTGATCATCTTACCATCATGTAATAAAATGATCAAGATACACTAGCATTTGGTGTAAACCGACGCAGTGCCCTATGCACTATAGGAGAAAGTAGTAGAAGTATTTTTCGTGGCCCCCGTGACGTCATAATTCGGTCCCGGTTTTATAAACATCCGTTCGTTACTTTCGATATATTAAGGGCTGGTTTTTAAAACATCGTTACGATAGGTAGGTATCAAGCGTTACGAACGGATGTTTATAAAACCGGATTTAATAGGGTAAAATTCGGTACAAAATGGTTTGAATATTACATGATTAGTAAACCAAGCATTACTAACGGATGGATATTTATAAAACCGTACCTCAATAGTAAACGTCAAGGGCTACACGAATAGTGACGTAAAAGGGGCGTGGAAACAAAGCAATGCGAATCATATTGAAGTGCAGTAGAAGAAACAAATAAAAAAAATGATTAAACTCTTGAATATTATGTCAGTAGACCAAAGAATTAAATATAATGTTGCTAATGAAATTAACAAAATTGTTTAAAGGGATAATTCCAAGATATTTGCAAAACAAATTAAAAAACAATGACTTTTTTCATAAATATGCAACAAGAGGTTCAAAAAATATAAGATTAGAAAAGAAAAAGAAAAACTATGTCACAGAATTGTCTCATGTATAAGGGCATTAAAATGTATGAGGAGATGCCAGAAAGTTATTTAGGGCTAAGTGTAAAAAATATATGTGTGAGAAATATTAGTGTAGATATTATATCATGGCTAAATTGAATTAATAATAATGATAGGATAAGAATAGTTAGGAAAAAATAAATTAAGTGTAATGTAAAATATATTAGTCTATGTAAAAATTATATTGTACTAAATAAATATAATAATAAAAAATAAAAATAAAATAATAATTGTATGCCTAAAAATATATATGAAAAACAAATTACGAAAAAAACGTATTCTGAAAATATTTAAAAAAGTGACTTTTCCAAAGTTGTTCTCTAATATTTAAGAGTGTCGAGTGTCAATTTTTAGTAGTGTGTCTGTATATGTGATTAAGTTGAGAGATTAATGGATGGGTACCTAATTTACTAAGAGAAAATGATTAATAAACAAAGCTTAGTAGACGTCAGACATAAACATAGTAAATTTATTTTAAAATTTATAATGAATAACTGCAAAGCGAGTGCTTCTAACATAAATTTTATTTGACATGCATTTTATTTATTCATTTCGCAATACCACAAATTATTTCTATTTGAACCTGTATTGACACCAAACTTCTTGCAAGGTGTAAAAATAACAATGTCATCTGTCATTCTGTGCCCCGTTGTCGGTACCGTAGGTAACTACATACCGACCGCGACCTGTCAATATCCAAACATGGCGACACCGTTGTCGACTCCAATGTTTATTTAGCGATGTGTGGAGTTTAATATTCAATGGAAATGTACCAGTATTTTATGCTGCTTAATTCACAAAAACTTATACTTTATAATAATAATATGGCATTTGCGTTTTGGGTATTATTCATAGATGTTTGTCATAAAATAAATAGATAATATATCATATTATTATATTATATCAACTAACTACTAAAAAACTTTATAGGTAACTCAGTAGGTACTAGTTAGCAACCAGATCACATGGTGAGTGGAAGCAAATTCTTATGAACAAAAGAGGTATGGAAGTGTTAAATGAACTTAGGGATTTGATTTGTTTAATTTAAAAATTGAATATTCCAAAAAGCTACTGAAAGAAAAATAAATACACTCGGGAATGGGCAAATAAAAAAAAACAAATATTGAAATATTATTTTATTATCAGGTAGGTCGATTAATCTTCCTTTGATAATTTTTTATAGTCAACTATCTGAGTTTATTACACCTCATTATTATTATAAAAGCTCCCTTGGCGTCGTCATATTTTTTTACAATTTATTTCAATGGCGAAACTTCGGCGACCCAAAAGTCAAAGATTTTACATGCATCATAAATATTTCAATGCATGGTTAAGGATGAAACTTTTAACCAAGCGAAAATGAAAAAAGATATTATTGATATCCCAACAGAGACAGAGAAACTCTGGAAACGAAGGTGTGTTATCTAGGCGTTTACAGATCTTATGACCTGTGGTTAAAAATATAAAGCAAACAAAAAATTGGAGAGACATCTTCAGGCGTCTTCTAGTAAGTAATAAAGCTCAGTAGAGCCTTACCTACACTAATAAAGATGATTGCCAAAAAATGCTTAACAATCTTCTCAACAGATAACACCAGCATAGAAAATTTCGGTAATGCGGAACGACGTAGACGAGTTCAATATATATCAGTTCCAAAATTTGTCATATATATGCTTATTAGATGATGGGCGGAATGGGGAATGTTGTAATACATCAAGTGGCCACTTAACACAGCCGATGACAGGTCTTAAGCCCTGTAAACGCCTAGATAATCCACATTCGTTTCCAGAGTTTCTCTGTCTCTGTTGGGATATCAATAATATCTGATATCAGCCCAGAATGGGTATAATCCAGTAATTTGTCTACAAGTATTTGTAGACATTCAAAATGTTGTTAAAATGAAAAAAAAATATTATTATGACTTCTAAAATGTAGAAAAAAATAGTAGGTACCTACATAAACTATGTTTACAAGTAACTTTAGTACCTACGTAACTGTTTGTTACTTCATCAAGATACCAAAATTCTTGCTGTGAAGTTTCTCAAACTATAAAATGAAATATAAAATGCTTTTAGTTTGAAAAATATAGATATCTACTAACTCGTACAAGATTTAAAAAAATATACCTAGGTATTTTTGTTGCAAATATAGCAACGTCAGTTTTTTTAATATTGGTTCTAATGTGCATTTTACACGGGACAGAAAACTGTACCTACAGTCAGTCAAAAGACACGCTAAATATGTATATTTTTTAAGCGCGATCGTAAGTTATTATCGTATGTTTGCACACAGGTTGCAAGATGCACAGAGGAGCATGGAGAGACTTATGCTTGGAATAACATTAAGAGACCGAAAAAGGAACGATTGGATCCGACGCCAGACAAAGGTCTGCGACGTGCTGGAGCGAATTGCTTGGTTGAAGTGGAAATGGGCCGGTCACATAGCCAGAATGACGGACGACAGATGGACGAAACGCGTTCTGGTGTGGAGATCGAGAAACCAGAGGCCTCAAGGACGTCCACCGATGAGATGGGTGGACGACATCAGGAAGTCTGCTGGAAGACAGTGGATGGGGGCGGCGCAGGACAATAAATAACATTAACTGTCAAGTCAGCTAAACATCGCGCCGGCCAGTCAATATTCCATACAGTTTTCGCTTTATACGGGACAGTTTGCAAACTGCACAAGAAACTATACAGTTTTTTGTCGTACTTAATTTAATTAAATTCTGATTCAAGATGAAACAGTATTTATTATTAATATTTCCTTTCCGATGTCCGATGCACTTCCATTTTCGACCAGCACCTCATATGGAAGAGAATGCATCGACACTGCGATCATATTTGTTAGATTACTGCTTTTGGAAATCAAAGAATTGAGTTGACACGACCTGACATATTTATATTATTTTTGGTCAAGTGGAACAAATGTGAGGAAAAAGTATTCATGGATATACAGAAATGGAATGAAACAAAGAGGCTGGGTTTTTTACGTGAAATTATTTATCATTTTAATATTTCACATGGCTGAACCGTAAGATTGATAGTGTTGCCTTCATGTTACAAATGATCAAGACGAACTGCACTTGGTGTATGTACCAGTGCAGTGACTTATGCACCATTGGGTAAATATAAATGACATGACTGTTCTGATTGATGACATGATTTGTGAATTTAACGTCACATGAGTATTGGATTGGCATTTTGAATGAAATCTACCTATGCATGGTGTCACTAAACTCGATGTACAACCCGAAAACTGGTGAATCTACATCATATTTAAGGCAATTAGCCGTCAATAGATAAATAAATACTTGGAGTCGAATGTGTAATGTGACTTTTGAATCTGAGCTTATAAAAGCTTACCGAAAACTTAATTATTAGTACCGCAAATTAAGTAAAACTGCACAAATTCATCTTAAAATGCTGTTTTTTATTTGCTTTTATTCATGGATAGTTTTAATTTGACAAAATGCATGATATTTATAGGAAAAAAAACAACTTCGTACTCAATTTTCTCGAAAACTATGGGTCAAATAAAAAAAAAAAATGTACAAAATCGACTCCAAATATGACGTAGATTCGCTGGTTTGCCGCTTGTACATCGAGTTTTGTTACATTTCTTTCGCGAATAAAGCGTACTTTACATGGTTCAGAAAACTGAACAGTTGTCTGTTCAGAAACAGTTTCAATCTGTCAAAAGGCACGCTGAATATGTGTATTTTTTAATTGCGATCCAAAGTTACGTGTAAAAAAATTATTTTCAATGTTATAACTATAAATGTGTATTGTACCTTTGTACCTATTGAACGTATTCAAGCTAGTAAATATGATTAGCCATCATCTCGTACTTTTGACATTGGCTACGATTCCGTCATCTACCAACAGCCGACATGACATCATTAGCCATTCTAATGCCACTGACAAACAAAAGCCATCAATCGATTTACTAACTTTATTTATCGTTTGAAATATTCATCACTTTAACACATTTATATATGATTTATATCATAGAATACAAAGACATGTATTAGATACCTATTTAAAGTAGGTCTAAAAGACTTATTTTAAATGTACTGTGCTCTTCAACAACTAACTAACTAACTAACCATCACGCCATTTCCCCGTAGGGGTAGGCAGAGAGGATATAACGCCATACCACTCTGTCCTGACATACTTCCTTTGCTTCCTCTACATTCATACATCTTCTCATGCACATACGCCGATTATTCCGACTTTTTACATGTCCACTTTCAAGTACTCTTGTCATACTTGGTCATGCCATGTCTTTCTCGGCCTTCCTCGGCTTCTACGTCCACCACACTTGCATTTAAACTTCTTTTAGCCGTTCTTTCATCACTCATTCGCTCCACATGACCAAACCAACGTTAAAGCCCTTTCTTAATTTTCTTAATCTCTGGGCGTGGTTGGCGGGGGGTGGGCGAGAGGCTGTGGTTGGGCGGGAGGTAGTTGTAACTAACGACTAAAAAAGGGGAAGAATTACTAATATCCCTATCACTGTAAATTTGGGCCAGCTTCTTGAGCAGGTTGGGGTGAATGACAGTCTTAGAGCCGAGACAGTGATAGGGGCAATGAAAGCATTCGGTCGCGTATTTAACCTTCTTTTCTTCGCTTTTTCCAGTTAAAACTGAATCTATTTCGCGGATTAGCTTTAAAAAATCGGTAGAGTTGTGCTGGACTGAAAAAAGACTCAATAGTCTTTAAAACAGTCATGTGGAGCGAATGAATGATGAATGGCTAAAAGAATTCATGATGCGAGTGTGCCCGGATGCAGAAGTCGAGGAAGGCCGCGAAAGACATGGAATAATCAAATTATCAACCTTCCCCTCCCTCCCAATTGTTTCAGGAAGCAAATCCAATGGATATAAGACGAAAATATATTGATTACAATGTTTTAAATTATGTATTTATGCACCAAAACTTTTTGCTAGAAGCTCAAATAGGTCTAGTCAAAGAAGAAACCGAGTGCTAGAAATACCACATTGTAAATAACGACTTGCTCAGAGACATGCACATTTAATTGCCACCAGTTCAACTAATTATTTTTTAACTGACAATAAAATGGCATTGTCAAATTCTCCTAATTTTTCATCTTTTAAAAAATTAACACAAAGTTGGATACATAGTGTAAAGGTAGAATCATTCTTACTGTAAAGACCATAACAATAACATAATCTCCGTTATTTTTTATTTATTTTTATAATTATTTCCCTTCTTCTTCTTCTATGTATAAATATATCAATATCTTGTATTTTTTTAATTATCTTTTTTCTCTTTTGCCTCGTGCATGCTGCTTGAAAGAGCGTGAACACATTCACATTGACTTTTACAGTATACCCACAAACAGGCTTTGCCTTGGTGTGATTTTTGTTATTTTTTTTCTAATGTATATGTGATTTTATGTATTTCTTTGAAAAAAAAGTTTTCTTTTCAAAAAAAAAAAAAAAAAAAATAACAAAGGCTTGAAAGCGGTCATGTGAAAAGTCGGAATAATCGACGTGCGTGCATGCAAAGTGGAGGAAGCAAGGGAAGTGTGCGTGGAGTTCTATCCTCTCTGCCTACCCTTATACACCGTGTCCCACGATGAGACCGCGAAACTCCGGAGGATGATTGTTCATGGTATTCTGAGAAAAAAATCCTAAAAATTTTTTTTGATCCGGGCATTTTTAATAATTAATTTTAAAAAAGTATTAATAAAAAGCGACTAGTGTAATACTGGCTTCTGTTTGAAATGCTAGCGGTGGCGGGGTGGCGGTGGGCGGGGAGGAGTGGGGATCCGCTCTGGTCACCGTACGCCTTGCCTTGTACGGAAATAGCGATGTTACTAGGCAAGTAGGTACCAAGTACGTATTGATACGAGATCACTACGCGATCTTATTGGTTCGCGGTCCAATAGGGACGCGCTTCGCTTCGCGCTTATTGGTGGAGGTCACGTGGTGTGAGCCAGTTCAAAAATGGACGGTATTACACGCGTGAATTTTTATTCATATTTTAATCATTTTTTTAAGAAATTAGAATTGAGTTTTTGAAAAACTTTATTAAGATTTTTTTCTCAGAATATCATGAATAATCACCCTCTGGAGTTTCGCGGTCTCGTCGTGGGACACTTACCGATGGTTAATAAATAATATTGAAAACAACATTTTGAATGTTTACAAATACTTATAGACAAATTACTGGATTATACCCATGCTGGGCTGATATTAGTGAAAATCGTCAGTAATTTGTCTACAAGTATTTGTATACATTAAAAATGCTGTTGAAAAGATTTAACTGGTTGAAATATAAAGCAAACAAAAAATTGGAGAGACATCTTCAGGCGTCTTCTAGTACGTGATAAAGCTCGGTAGAGCCTTACCCACACTAATAAAGATGATTGCCAAAAAATGCGTAACAATCTTCTCAACAGATGACACCAGCATAGAAAATTTTCGCTAATGCGGAGCGGAACGACGTAGACGAGTTCAATACATATATAGCAGTTCCAAAATTTTGTCATATATGGCTATCAGATGATGGGCGGAATGGGGAATGTTGTAGTACATCAAGTGCCCACTTAACCCAGCCAATGATAGGTCATAAGCCCCGTAAACGCCCAGATAACCCACATTCGCTTCCAGAGTTTCTCTGTCTCTGCGGTGCAATACTACTAAGGTTTAAGACATTTTACCGATTCTCTTAACTGTCACTGTCAAAAATCGGAATCGGATTTTTGGCTTCAAAGTAGAGTAGAATCTTGGTAGAATCTTGGTAGAATCTCTAAAGGTCTATGCATTCCACAAGACATAAAAAATCAACATTTTTGGAGAAGCAAATTCGTCGAATAAGGTTAGAGATAAACGATTTGACAGTTCGGCGAGAAATGGGCGTCTAGTGACGTTTGGGTTTACGACCGGAATCGCAGCCCTGTTGGGATATCAATAATACATAATATTTATATAATCATGTAAACACAGCTAAATGTTAATCCCATAGCTTCCCTTCAATACATAATAATTTTACTGTAGGTATATTGCATATTGATAAATCTTAGATCAAAGGTTCTAATATTGATTGCTATTACCTCTGACCTGCGATCCCATATTAATTACGTTCTTTCTATATTGTTCTGTTATGCTTTCATTCCTCTCTTGTTTCTCACACTTTCTTCGTCCATTACTCATTTTCGCTTTCAAACTTCACGAGAAATGATTTGATATTGTGTTACTGGTCAAAACATAAAGGAGAGGATTGATTCAGAGTGTTTTTGGACAAACAAACTGGTAGATATTTATTGAAGCTACAATTTTGATGTTTTCAAAATGATATTCCAGATTTATTCTAAGCCACAAAGCTTCGAAAAAGTTACAATTACCTACTTCAAAATAATCTGCCAAAAATTTTTTAGGGAAATACAGTAACCGATTATATAAAAAAAATTATATTATTAGAGATAACTTAGCTTCTTCCGTAGCGTGATGGCTAAGACGATTGACTCACGATACGGAGGTTGCGGGTTCGATTCACGGGGAGAACACAAAAATAAAAAGTGATCTTTTCTCAAGCCTGGGTGTTTGTGACGTTGTTCCCTATTGTTATTGGGCCTCCTGGCCTGTTGAGGTGGTTATATAAAATTTAAAAAATAACAATTTCTTTATCTTTTTTTTTTTAATTTCAGCAAATAAAGGTGGCAGCAAAATAATTATAACTTCCTGCTTCCCTTCCATGCATTTTCGGTTGCTACCAGGACCCCATTATGAACTGCTAATTTAGCCTCTTGCGATAGACACTTATTTGCTACGACAGACTTTAAGGCACCATTAACTCTGTTACCCAGGCCGCAACTAACCCTCCTTTCAATGTCCTTGTCCATACTATTTCCATCTTTTAGCAAGCATTATCACCAACCTAAACAACGCTTTGTACATTGCGTAAACAAAACATACGTAGTACAACCCGAAAACTGGTGAATCTAATCCAATATATTGGAGTCGAATGTGTTAAAGTGACCTTTGAATTTGAGCTTGAAAATAAAGGTGGCAGCAAAATATTATTAATTCATTCTTATAAAATCTTTCATTAGTACCAGCAGATTCATAAAATTGCACAAGTCTCATTAAAAATACTGTTATTTGACCGGCACTATGTTTTATTTATGGAAATTATAAATTTGACTATAGCATAATCATGAACCTAAAAAAAACGCTTTGTACATGGAGAATTAAATAACTTTACAACTCCGAAAATGGTGTATCAATTTGTAAGTCGAATGTTGGGACTTGTTCGAATATGAGCTTGGAAAAAAAATTTTTTTCTTAAAAATGATTCATCATCATAGATCCCTCAGCACCAATATACCTAAAAGCTGTTTTGAATTTGTTTAGTATTTATAAATTGTTAAAAAAATTTGACTAGCATTATATGATATTTTATAACATTGCCAATAAATTTTAAGATAAAAGAAAACAATTCCGCCATCTCAGGTTTCTCGAATAACTATTGGGTCACATAATAAAAGAAAAAAATATACTAAAAATTTACGACTCAAAATATGACCGTAGATTCACAAGGTTCACCGTATGTACATGAGAGTTCCTGCAAACAATGTATGTACTTTTTATTCGCATCCAATCACCTACGCGACGCTGGTTTACATAGTTTGCAAAAAACTTGCTTTACGAAGCTCTAACCCAATCACAAGTCGACATTCATCTGTTGGCACGTAAATTAGATTCTTACAAAATAAATAATCTACGTGGATAGCGTTATGGTAAATATATTAATTACCTGCCTACGCGGTCGGATAGTGAACTTAAGATATTTGTCGAAAATATTATGTAGATTCGATTCTGTCTGTAGGGGGCGGAAAATTTACTGTCTGCACTTCAGCAATGATTAGTTCTGGTATTTTTAAGTGTGTATTAGAATTTAAATAGTAGTTTAATTCTACCCGTCTTTGGGGGTTATCGAAGAGGTTGTGGTGAGGTGGGGCCATGGGGGTTTGTGAGTTGGGGCGTCGCGGCCGGGTATCTTTTCTTTTTTTTTTCTTTTTGAGCTGGGGGAAGTAGTAGTGGTGGGCTTAGTGGCTGGGTGGGATGAGTATTGGTTGGGGGTTTTTTTACTTGTCTGGGGAGTTTTTTCTGGTGTGTTTTGTCATTGCTTTTGGGGTCTTTCTTGGGATCTTTTTGGTTTGGAGGCTGGGGGGAGCTTTTGGTGCGGGGGGGGGGGGGGGGGGGGGCGGCCTGGGAGAGGACGCGAGAAGGTGGTTGTGACTGGTGGATGCGGGCGGACGGCTTCGGGGTCGGTGCTATATTTTGCCCTGCCACTCAACAGACCCCGAAGTGGAGGTTGTATGCCGGGTGTGAGCACTGGTGGAATTTTTTTTTTTTTTTTTTTCCTTATGAAAAAGTTATTTTTTTTTTTGGGGACGGTGGGACTTGGGGCGCCCGGCCACCGCAGGGTTATATTTTAGGCTACGCTTACGAGAGAATCTTTGTGATTTTCTCTTTTTTGGATTCTTGGACGTTATTTGTGGCGGCAATAGGATAGTCCGATCAATCTTAAGGTGGGGGCTGTCTTCTCTGCGACTAGAAGGGATGGGAACGAGGCGGTCGAGTGGGGGCCGCGGGGCGGAATCTCGGGGGCGTTACGTTCAATGTCCTTGGGTGTAAATTTTTTTACACGTATTCATCCTGGTAACATATCATAAGGATTTCGAACACATGAGTAGGATCATTTCAGTAATATATCTTGATAGTAGTCGGTCTCGAGTGAAATAAGAGGTTAAAACTTGAAATTGGTCACTGGGATTGTTTGAAAGGGTTTATAAGAGTTTTTGAACTGTGGAAAGGGGGTTTATGAAGGAGACGGAGGACGGGTGTAGTGTCATCTCTCGGAGGTTTCGTATTTTTGTTACGGAAGGTGTTTATGTCGAGCAGGAAGGCCCTTTTACTAGATTAGAGGATATTGTTCTTTTCTGTTTAAATGTTGAGCTTTCTGCAGGATATTGGTGTCTGGGGTGATATAGTTTACATGTGGGGCATGTTTAGACGTTAAATTTGTTTTACTATTCGGTTAATTATTATGCGAGATACAATAATTTTTAAGTTTGTTTTTTGTATGAGGTAGGAAGATGTGAAGTATGCCTTGGTCAGAGTGGTGGTTGTTTTCTTTGCTCGGCGTGCTATCTTATATTCGTAACATTGCGGGTAAATGGAGAGTGTTGGTATAGTATGTTATTTATATTTTTATGCAAAGTGGTATGAAAAGCGGTCGGCGACGTCTCACATAGTTATGTGAAAAAAATAAATATAAAAAAAAAAAAAAAAAAAACAAAAAAAACCATAAAAAGTTAACGGCGTAAATTGTGCTTTTTTTTACATAGAAAGGGTTTTATCTAGCTATCTTGTTATGGCCGCAGAACGGTTTTACTACCACAGTTTCGGTGCAAGTCTGGGAGAACGGTTCACGTTTTATTAAAAAAGGTTTTGTTATACTGAATGAAAAACTGGGTGCTAGGGTCAGAATTTGATGTGTAATGAATGTCATTGGTTTTTTTTTTGTTGGTGGGGTGGACTTTAAAAGGTTGTTACGGTTTTTTTCCTGTTTTTTTACAAATTTTAGACCATTGGTTTTATTGTTAGGCTTTTGTTAATTAGGTAAAAAAAAAAATAACTTAGATACATAATTAAGATAAATATAAAAATTTCCCTGACGAGAAACATATACAGATTATAACATTAACTAATAGCGTTTCAAAAATAACTTTTTAGAGTTTTCTTGACCAGAAGTGTGAAACAGGAATGCACAGTTTTTCTGACATGATATAAAGAAGTTAATGGTAGTGTTAAGGAAAAAAGATTACTCATGCGATCCTTAATTATTATGGGCGCCGGAATACTTGAATGTTCTGGTAGACCTCCACTCGATTATTTTTTTTTATCCGATTAAAATAAGGAGGAGTGATTGAAAATGGTGTCGGGTTTTAATGGTATTTGTCGCAATTGTTATAATAGTGCAGGCACAGTAATATATTTGTGGTTTTGTTACATAATTTTTCAAATTGTCTGGGTTAGTGAAAGATTAAATTTATAATTTATATGTTATATTTACCGGAATTGGAATTTTGTTTGGATGGGGATAAGACATATACGCGTATGCCGGCCTTAGTGTCGTACCATTTCAGAAGTTTTGGTCGATGGTGTGGTTTACATTATTGAGTATTGGGTACGTTGAAGGTGTATGACCTGAACACAATTGGGATGTTGACCCGTGACAGGTGAAACCAAAGTTAGTTCGAGGGTTTAACAGTTGGGTGTAAGGGGGTAACTTTTTTATTGTTGATAAAAGTTGATAGTGCACACTATCATAGGTGGTTGGTACTATTTTTGTAAAGGTGTGTATACCAGCACAAGAGAATATATTGTTAATGTTTTTTTAAACAGGTGTTGAAATAATTCATAGTAGCACGTTGTTATTACAAACGTGCAATTTATTTATTAAATCGGAGTTTAACATTCCTTTGGGATTGTGTTCTGGTGTAGAATTTTTTCCAATGTTGTTTAAGCACGTTTGTGTTATGTTCTTTGAGGGAAAGTGAAGGTAATACGTTTGCACAACATAAGTTAATCTGCTTATAAATTTATAAATAATGTAGGACAGTTTATTGTATGTCTTGTCGCGTCGGCGATGTATATTTAGAAATTTTACTTGTCAGAGTTCTTTATTTGTCAAATAGTTGTTTGTTTTTTTAAATAATAAAATCAACGCCTACCACTTCTGTCATGACAAGATTCCTTTGATTACTTACATTAAATACAATCTTCTCATGACATAAGACGAGGATTAAGACTTTTCTCATGTACACTTTCAAGTACTTCACAGTTAACTAAATTTGATAGTAACCATAAATTTTTAAACTAATGCCCGCTTATTTGGGACACTTGTTCAGAAAATAACACAGTTTCGTCGTCAAGAAAACTGTGCTAGTCTGTCAAACTTATGTCATTAAAGACACGCTAAATTATTGTGTATATTTTCGATTATCGCGGATTGTAAGTTATTATCGATATTGTTTGCTCGCAGGAAAAATTGCTATATTTAGCTAATAATGTAAATAATATGTTATTGTTTTTTTACGTACTTTGAAAAGCATTACAATAAAACCCAATGTTACTTAAATCGATTTAATAAAAAAACATTCACTGTCATGTCAGCTTAAATCTGACCACTAGCCACACAGTTTTCATAGCTAGTTTTAGCTTGTAGACGGGACCGTTTTCAGACTTGCACAGAAAACTGTGTAGTAAACTCGTTCCCCAAATATAGCGGGCTTTAAGTCTTATACACCAAAATATAATAAAACTTAAAAATAAAAAAACAAGCTCAGACGATTGCTGATCATCATAAGCAGCCGCGGGTGAAAAAAGAAATCAAATTGTTTAAAAAACTACCGACTGCGACTGTACCCTTCCTTCATTACAGAGGAATTCAGGATACGATTTGTGCCGCCCTTTCCCCCTACCTCGCCTTCTACGTATTGTGTTGGAGACAAGTTTTTTCAAATCTCGTTTTGTAACATTTAATATTTTTTATCAAACCCTCTTTAGATCCTAAGAGAACGGAGTTCTCTGGTACCAAAACCTGATGGTAAGGTAGTGAGAGCCGTGTGGTGTAGAAAAAGAAGGATGAAAGTATGTAGACTGAATGCTGTTGAAATGACGACGGAAATGTTGTTAACGGACATTGAGAAGAAGGGTTAGTGCCGGACAACAGAGTTAATGGTGCCTCAAATCGCATGGGTGCAAACATAAGAAACTTATACGAAGAAGCAAAACTTGGCGAGTACTCAACGGAGTTCTGGTACCAAACCCTTATCTATATGTAGTGAAGCGTGGTGTTGGAAAAAGAAGGATGAAAGGTAGACTGAATGCTGTGTGATAAGACTATGTATGATAGGTGTACAAATGTCCGAAATTAGAGCAGAGTGCCAAGGCTGAGATTAAGCAATATCGGACAAAATTAAGAAAGGGCTTTTACGATGGTTTGGTCATGTGAAAGCGAATGAGTGATGAAAGAAACGGCTAAAAAGAAGTTTAAATGCAATTGTGCCTGGAGTGTAGAAGCCGAGGAAGGCCGAAAAAGACATGGCATGACAAGTATGACAAGTACTTGACAGTGGGACATGTAAAAGTCGGAATAATCGGCGTATGTGCATGAGAAGAATGTATGAAATGTAGAGGAAGCAAAGGAAGTATGTCAAGACAGAGTGGTATGGCGTTTTATCCTCTTGCCTACCCCTACGGGGAAATGGCGGTATGGTTAGTTAGTTAGTTAAGAGTCTGTTACAATAAAAGCAAACATTGAGAACAATGTCACTACAGTCAAGGAACTTGATTACAAAAAGTATTTTTATTATATGCGGATGGATTTTACCTTCATGCAGAAAAAGCAGGGCTGCCATATGCTTACCAATTTTCCTCAACAGAATGTCAGCAGTGAGAAAAACCATCACTCAAGTGTAACGACGTGGTGATAATTCAAACTAATAGATGTTCGGAAATTTGTCATAAATATATGGTTATCATATGATGAGCAGGAATGGGGGATGTTGACCACATCAATTGGCCACTTCAACCCAGCCTAATGACAGGGTTTCCAGAGTTCCTCTGTCTCTGTTGGAGAATCAATAATGATTATATTTATTTATGTCAATACAGTGCCACCTATGCACCATTAAGCACACCAGTGCACAGAATCTCGAAAATTTGATAAATGAAGGCAAGATGATCACTCTTACGCTGCAGCGCCATCGCCAGTCCAATGTATCACATAAAAAAAATATACTACTTCTACTTTCCCTTTATATCCGCACCCGATGGTGCATAGGGCACTGCATCGGTACAAAACCAAGATCGGTGTATCTGTAATCATGTTTTAAAAAATTCTATGAAGGTAAAATGTTCAGTCATATACGCTAAAGTACGGTCCAAGGTAGATGAAAGTATTTAATATTAAAACCCACGAGTAAAATAAACTATATTCAGTTTGACGATTATTCCGCTTATCGGGAGATCGAACACGCAGACATTAGACGCCAGTATAGCAAATGCCGCCTACCGATCGTTTATAATTTAAGATGATCCTAATTCTGGGTGTTGGTCAATTACAAAGATCGTGCGCAAAAATCATTGACTCTGGTGCTTCGAAACCAGGGAGAAAATTCTAGGGACTACGATTGTATAGGAGAAACGACCTTCGCGAGGCAGCGCATCGTTTTAATTGTAACTGTTTTATAATTTTGAAAAAAAAACTAATAAATTACTTGAAAAATTCTAACCGAAAAAAACTAACCTCACCATTGGACAATTTACGTGTTTCTGCCTTCTACCTGAGCCAATGAGTATATTAGACCAGTCAATATAAACATGTATGGTAGTAGGTCTGCATTTATTTGCACTTCGGGGGATAAAGTTACAATATAATAAGATAAATAACTTAAAAAACATTTTTTGACAATGTATCCCCGATTGCTAATTAACTAATTAGCCAACAAAATAAAAAATTTAACTTTAAGGGTGAACAAAAAAAGCGATCTGGTGAATGTTGTCCCAAAATGTGCTTATTTTTAAAAACTATTTATACTATTGTAGTGATAATTTTCCGCAAACAATAAAATAACACCATATTAGGAGCTAACTACGAAATATATACAAAAATTCCCAAAGCGCTGATTTTCTGTTTCTTTTTGATACACCTTATACCTAAAACTAGGGATTTTTTAGTGTATCATATTTCGTTTGTAAGTGTTCCTGTGGATTTTTATATATTAGTAAGTTTTATCACCATTAATTTAATTATCATCATAAGCTAATTTATTTTTAGCGTAAAATTGGCATATATTGGGTATTTCTCAGGATGCAACTCCCCATAAAAATTTGAAAATCATCCGAAATATTGCTAATGTAAAATAGTTAACACTCTATACATGGTGTAAACAAAACTTCGATGTATCAAGCGGGAAACCACCAGTGAATCTACATAATATTTCAAGTCGATTTTGGTGTTTTGATTTGACCCATGGTTATCGAGAAAATTGAGTACGAAAGTTTTCGATTTATTTTTGGCCGAATTGTTACAAAATATCATGTATTTAGTCTAATTTCAATAGTATCCTATAATCTAAAAACATGCGTTTTAATAAGAATTTGTGTAATTTTACTTAATCTGCGGGTACTAAATGCAAGCTAATAATGAGGAGAGAAAAAAAAAATTTACAAGCTCAAATAAAAAAATTACGTTATCATTTTGTCCACTCCAAAAATGAAGTAGATTTCACCAGTTTTCCGTGTTGTTACTACAAAGTTTTTTTACACCAGTATAAAACCCTTAAATTTGACAGTGTCTTTAATGCAACTTCTAACACCATATATATTTATACTCGACTATAAACTTCATACATATAATAAGCACCTGCCATCGGGTTGTAGGGAATGTCGAAAGTGAAAGATATAGGTTTGTACCAATGAAGGAGGAATATGAAAATAAAAGGAAACCAATTCTTACTATTCCGAAAAGGTAACGAATAGGACGAGTGAGTCGTCACTGTCGACAAACTGATTGAAATGTGGAAATCAAGTTGGTGGGCGCTTAGGTGGATCGTTTCAATTAAAAATAATTCTGGTGCCTCCTGTGAGAGTGAGTTTTAGAGTAGGATGTTTGTGTACCCCTTTTTGTGATTTTTACATAGACAAATGATCACAAAAAAAAACTTTCGTTGGTTGTCTGTAAAAAGCGGTTTTACGAACGATTAATTTTACGTGATAACGTCATAAGAGAAAACATTGATGAAAAAAATCGGCATACTTTTTATGAATTGAATTGAATTATTATTACTGATATTATCATTATTTTTTGTATAATAACAAGAGCAGGAGTTAATTCGAAAATTACAATGTTTTTCATAATAAATTAACATTTTTTTTTGTTTTTTCTTCTTGTGTGCTGCTGCGAAGAGAGGTGGAAGAGTTAAGATTCCATAGCGCTTTGAAGCTGCAAGATGGATTGTTGTCTAGCCTCCTACTCAGTGAAAATCAGTTACAAAAACACTTTTACCTACTTATTATTGCCATGTATACCTACATAATTTTGTAAAATTTTATAATTAAAATGTGTTATATTTCTAATCAATGGGAATAGATTTCTAATGGGAACTGGCGGCCCATCGTTCGGGTTGGAGGCAGTTTGTGGAATCCATATGCTCCACACAGGGAGCGGATATAACTCAATGCCCTATGCTGTAGGGCGTAGGGTATCAAATTGAAATGACAGACGGTTTTCTAAACAAGAAACTACTGTATAATTTTCGGTCCCGTATAAAGTGCGCATTACACGGGACAGTTTGCAAACTGGACAAGAAACTGAGACAGTTTTCCGTTCCACGTAAAGTGCGCTAAAATTAAAAAAACTCTGACACAACTTTTGTGAGCATTTGAATCTCTCTACTTAGGATTGGGTAATGATTTGTAGCAATGTCCATTCCTCGGCTTATTACGAGAATCGGTGAGATATTTTTACCAGGGATGGCAGCACAAAAATTTAAAATTTTGAAAATTATACTAAAAATTATTGTCTTGAAAATATTTTTTTTCTGTAAATGCAGAAAAGTAAAACGAAAAATTACAAGATCGTCGGTGTAATAGGTTTATAAATCGGATAATTAATAAGCGAGATACAATCAGTTATAGTTAGATTTTTTTTAATTATATATTATATTATTATTATATTCCAAAATCACTCGGATTCGAGTGGAGGTTGATAATTAAAAAAATATATATATTATTATTTTAGAAATATTAGAAAAGATTTTGGATATAAGCAGAGAGGATAGAACGCCATACCACTCTGTCCTGACATACTTCCTTTGCTTCCTCTACATTCATACATCTTCTCATGCACATACGCCGATTATTCAGACTTTTCACATGTCCACTTTCGAGAACTTGTCGTACTTGGTCATGCCATGTCTTTCTCGGCCTTCCTCGGCTCCTACATCCAGGCACACTTGCATTTAAACTTCTTAAAGCCGTTCTTTCATCACTCATTCGCTCCACATGACCAAACATCGTAAAAGGTTAATTTTATCGATAATGCTTATCTCGGCCTTGAACTCTGCTCTAATTTCGACTTTTGTACACCTATCATACGTAGTCTTACCACACATAGATCGCATTTCAACAGCATTCCGTCTATTTATCCTTCTTTTTTCCAACACCACGGTTCACTACCATACATAAGGGTTGGTACCAGAACTCTGTCGTGTACTGCCAATTTTGCTTCTTTCGATAAGTACTTATTTGCCACTATCGATATTAGGTCCCATTTTTATATTAGGCAGGACCTACCTAGGGCCAAACACATTCAACTGCCAGCCCTGATTTTTACGATAAATATTCTCTTCAGGAACATAATGTCGTAATCTTTGCAAACCTCTGCCTGGAATAAGCAAATAGCGATGCGATACCCACTTTCGTTTTTCCACTGGCAGAAATGCCAAACAAGATGGCGGCATGCAAATTCGGCTGTTGTTTGAATCTCGGCCGTGTTGATTACTCTCTTTGCATACAGTTAAGTATGGGAGACATATGCCATATGCATACTTTGCTGAAAGTTACGTGGATAATCACACAAATTAGAGGGTAATAAACGAATAAGCTGTTTTGAAGTTTTGCCGATAGGAGTTGTTGAGTCAGACAACCATTGCAGACAACAGACAATCCTATCTGTTCAAAATGACGAAGCATAGTCAGGCAGGGAGATATGTTCAATCTATACGGAGCGATATGCGATTCTCAAGTTTCAAGTTGTTAATCACACCTCATCATCACCACTCTTTCTCCGCAGAATCTCTTACACCCACACTTCAATATCTTCACAATATTGCTGAGAGCTTCACAAAGAGAGGGCATTCATAACCTCAATTTCGTTAGACAAAACTTGCCAAATTTCGCAATCCACCGCTAATTGGGCGTTTCGAAATGAAATATTTACTTGACAGATAGTTAAATTACGTCTAGGAATTTTCCTAATGAACCATAGATGTACCTACAGTTGAAATTATTATTGGTACTATAAGAAATAAGAACTATCTATTCCCAATAGTTCGTTCGATGTTGAAAGGATTGCGGTAATTAAAAATGTATTAATCTTAGAGTAATGACGCGCAGGCTATAGAGAGGGCCCTAACGGTCAAAAACCATTTTATGATTGTCAAACACGAAGTTGGCTATAGTTTGCAGCAAAACAAATGCCAATGTTTTACAAATGCCTAATGCGGCCTTGGCATATCGACAGTAATCAACTGTCACTATCAACAGTAAACATACTTTAATTTACAAATTGATCACCTAAATTAAAGAAAAACTGTAAAATAATGTAAATATGTTGATAAAAGGAAAGTTTTCATACAAATAATACCCATGTTAGGACAATATATGCCAAAATCAATGTAAATCAAAATAATTATTTATCGAAATCAATTACCTGTGAAATGTGACTCCTTTAACACCTTTGACACTCTTACTGCTACAACCAAGCATACTACAATTCACCATTGCCGTTTTTGATTATTAAAATCAGGAAGTATCCACGTTATTTACTAGCAAAGCGACGGTCAAACAAATAATAATGGCCGCCAGCAGAGTGAAGTTGTCGCTAACCAAAAATTTGCAACGCTTCCGCTCTATGGGAAACGGCGAAAGGGCCTCTCTATAGCCTGCGCGTCATTACTCTAAGGTATTAATCATTTGAAATTTTACATAAATGAATATCCAAATGCTAAGCGATGTTCTCAACAGATGTCACTAGTGAAAAAATTAGTGAAACGACGTGTGATAATTCATACTAATAGATGTTCCAAATTTTTTTTTCATTTATGGTTATCAAATGATGGGCGGAATGGGGAATGTTGTAATACATCAAGTGTCAATGACAGGTCTTCAGCCCTGTAAACGCCTAGATAAGAGTTTCTGTCTCTGTCGGAAACGACTCTTTTACATCTATAGCCAGGACCAAGGCATCAGGTTCTCGGCGTCCTGGGCGTCTACTGTTGACAATTCGTCGGCAGTTTGCGTCAGAGCTGCGGGACGTGGACTTGACTTGGGAGGATGCACGGGAGCTGGCGGCCGATGGCCTGGAGGCAGTTTATGGAATCCATATGCTCCGCATAGGGAGCGGATATGGTATGATGATGATGATAGCCAGGACCAAGTGGCTGGACTGAAAAAAGACTCAATAGTCTTTAAAGCAGTCTAGGGAAAGGGTGAGGCTTTCATTGTAGGACCAAGTGGTGTAGCGTTCTATCCTCCCTGATTACCCCTTCGGAGAAATGGCGTGATGGTTAGTTAGTTAGATAATGCTTTCACAAAGTTAAACTATCGTGAAATATGTCGACATCCTTCGACATTAGAAATTAACGCAATCCTTTTTTAAAACAGTTTTTGAACAAATGAATGAAAGAGAAATACGTATTTTTTTTGACGTGAAAACGTCTAATAAATCGATGAACGCCGGCTGCACACACGAAAAAGCATGACTCATTGTCACGTTCCGCCTGAGCCGAGTGTGCAAGCGAGAGCGCGGAACAAGCGATAGAGAGGCACGATCGGCCTAAGCGTTCGGTTTTGTGACGCATCTATCTCTCTTCCACTCCATCGGCCGATGCGTCCGAGTAGAAGGGAGACAGCAGCAGCACACAAGAAAAAAAAAATATTGAAAAAATTGTGATTTTCAATTAACTCCTGCTTTGTATTATACAAAATAATGATAATTCAGTGTTAATAGTTCAATTCAATTCATAAAAGTATGCTATTTTTCATCAATGTTTTCTTATGACGTTATCACGTAAGATTATCGTCCGTTAACCGACTTTACAGATAACCAAAAGTTTTTTTTCCAGTGTGTTCAGTCTTACGCTTCAGTACCAGATATCTGATCTCTCCTATGACTGCAGGTTATATCTGCAGCTGAGGAATGCAGTATGCAGGTAGGCTATAATACACTCTATATCAAGTATAAATACAGTATACAGTGTCTACCTACCGAGCGCAACTCGGCAACACGTTCCGTAGGATACAAGTTCGAGTCTTGCGCAAGACCGTAGGAGATAGGAGCTATACTACATGCGACATGAATGGCATTCCGATACTCCCCGGGGCATTGTTCCGTCTCCTACGTGGACACACCCATCAACGACACACCATGTATAAATTATACACCGTGTATAAATTTTCATATTAATATTTCATGTGTGATGCCTAGGACTGGTTCTGAAGCGTAAAGACTGATCATCAATAAAATTACCAAGAGACACTGCACTTGGTGTACCGATGCAGTGCCCTATGCACCATTGGGTGCTGTTAAGGAAAAGCAGTATACAAAGTAATAATTTGCATACATTGTTTTTTATATTACTAAACGGGGAACAATACTCGATGTACAAGCGGGAAACCAGCGAATCTACATCATATTTGTAGTTTTTTTTTTGACCCATAGTTTTCGAGAAAATTGAGTAATAGATTTTCTTTTGAAATTTTCATGAAATATCATCTATTTTGTCAAATCAATACTATCCATAAAGAAAACAACAATAGAAACCGAATTTCAATAAGAATTTGTGCAATTTTACTTAACCAGTGAACTGTCATTTTTTTTCTTTTCTTAAAATTACAACTCTTATTTTTTTTTTTATTGTAATTAATGATTAGTTAAGTTATGAAATATATATGTATTGTATTCTACCTATGCTATGGCTAACTAAGTGTTGCACTAACTGCTTAGTTATGCTGGAATAAACACTATTATCATTATTATTATAATTATTAATCTACGGTACCTACTTATGAAAGCTTTTACAAGAAAGAATTTTTTTTTTCAAGCACAGATTCAAAAGTCATATTACACATGCGACTCCAAATATGGTGTAGATTCACCAGTTTTCAGTGGACCTCAACGGGCTGAGATGATGATGATGATGATTTTTTTCCGAAAGACCGAATCCTGGGACATACTTTTTTTTCTAAATGGAAGTCCTATTTTTTCTTTGTTTCTTGTATTGTGCCCGCGTTGATTTTGATTGTCGTGTTTTAGCTTATCTTCTGACAGACTTTACAGTTTTCTGAACAAGAAACTGCACAAAGATGAACAATTTTCTTTTCATAAACAACATTTTGAGTGTGTCCAAATACTTGTAGACAAAAACTGGATTTCACCCATTACGGGCTAGTAATTAAAATTAGCTGGTATAAGTTATAAGCATAACAAATTGAAGATTCATCTTCAGGCGTTTTCCTAGTAGGTGATATAATTCGGTAAGAATCTCACTTGCAAATCATAAAGGTTTCTGCTAAAAATGCTTAGCAATTTTCTCAATGGATGACAGAGAGTGTTTACATGTGAAGCGTCGCGCCATTTTACTGTATATTGGCAGATATGGATATCAAATACTAGGTGAAATGGGGAATGTTGTAATACATCAAGTGGCCACTTAACCCAGCCAATGACAGGTCATAAGCCCTGTAAACGCCTAGATATCCATATTCCCTTCAAAATTTCTCGACTCTGTTGAGATGTCAAATTGTAATTTTCTTTTCTTTCCGCTGTTGTAACTTGTAACGTAACATTTGATTCGTGTTTTTATGGTAACATTTTGTACGTTTGTAACAAGACAGAGTATGGTAAAACTACTTGCATACATAATAGTAATTAGAGGCATTCACAAGCCGCTACAGACCATAATTACTTTCTTACAGAACGTAACAATTAGACATCTTGTCTCTTTTAACACTTTCTGTTTCGTTGTGGCTGTCTCACAATGACAAAACAATGGGATAAATGCGCCATTTTGACAGGTTTCAAAGTGGTAAGAAAAGTGAACACAATCGGGGAAATTGAGTAACATGATTTTATGGCAATGTTACCAAATTATAAGTTGATTGAATATGTGGCGGAAGAAATGAACGTCACGCGGGCGACGCGAGACGAACGGACGAGCCGAGCGGCACCGAACACGCTCGGACAACATCGAGAAATATTTTGACCTTCTGCGTTGACAAGACGTCGTTTTTTCTGAGCATTCCTTGCGCCAAACTGTGTAAGTATCTTTCATTTCTCTCTTTCTGTGCACCTACATAAAACCATAACCACCAGGGTAACAAATTCAGGTGGTCCACAAATACGCAGCTACCTAGGTAATTTAATTTGAAAATCACATTTAAATAAGTTCTTTTTTAATAATATGTAGCAAAGCACAAAAGCCATGCATGATTGCCGCTCCAGGAGTATTTAAAAGAGCTTTCAGCATTCCAGATAACTAGCTGAAAGACGTCTCACACTTCGATCAGCTACATCTACAGCTATAGGCAGGGCTTTAGTACCGATCCGTAAACAGTGCACAAAATTTGGAGATCGCGCTTTTGCGGTTGCGGGCCCTGTAGCTTGGAATGCTCTCCAACCAGAAGTGCGCAACTGTGAGAGTGAAGTGATGTTTCGAAAGAAACTTAAGACCTACATGTTCTCTAAATCATTTTTGATTAATTTTGATAATGGTATTTTCTACTTAGAAATTGAGTTTTTCACTGACTTTAAATTTCCCGAGCCGTTAAATTCAATATTCAAAGCGCCCTTGAGGTATATTTATACGAAAAACGGCGCTATAAAAATTATCCATAATAATAATAATAATAATAAGTGCTACTATTGTGTAATATTGGGATAGATCTTTTGCATTAAGCGGATTCCTATGCAATTTTACTTCCTTTCATGAGGATGTGCTCCCACGCGACCACTGTCTTTTCTCCAGTACAATCGTAGTCTTTGATTTTCTCCCTGGAATGTAGCACTATAGCAAAAAAAACACACTTTTTAGATATCAACAAAAGCGTGTTTGCATTTTTTACTATAGTTAGAGGTATTTTCTTTCGTTCTTGTTCATGTCCTAGTCCTCAGGAAGTTTACTAGACAATCTTTGTCTCCAATATCAAACTTGTTAGAGGAAACCAGAATTATTAAAAATTGTATTAGATTTGGACAAATAGGTAAAGTTGTCTTTGTTTCAACTGCAAAACTAAGGAGTATAGGACATATAATTTTGACAGTTCTACTTTGAAATAAGGCTTTGTCTAGTATTAACATGCCTCTGGTTCAAATCGTCGTGGTGATGGGATCTCGATTCGTAACATAAATACAAAATCACAAATGTTTACCTGTGTTGTGAAATGCGGCTAAATGTCACGAATTGTGAAAGTTTTGTAGCTTACATAAAGTGGCCAGTTGTAGACCCAGCCGATTACATTCATAAGCCCTGTAAACGCTCGAAAATCCATAATCCTGATGTTAGAAAGAATTCGCTTGTCATCTCCGTAGGGATATAAAACTTTATAGTAAAGCTTGCTTAAGAAAGCACTAAATTTTTTGTCCGAAATTGTGTAATCAACCAATTACAGTGCGAGCATTTAATACGGATTTTTTTTTTTAATCCTTGCTATCTATTCTATATACTTAAATTTTCTTGAATGGCCACACCCAATGGTGCATAGGCACTACTCGGTTACGTTCAAGTGCAGTGTATCTTATTTTTTAAATATTCAATAAATTAGAATTTTCATGTAAATGAAAATGTCTTTGAATGCAGAAATATAAAACAAAGAATCTACAATAAATTAGGGATATGTGGCAATCTGTATTTAAATCGAAATTATATTAACAAACAAGATAATCATTTTGCTTCAATTGCACATACGAACTCTGCATGATCGCCGATAATATATACATACAATATTGAATCATACAAGCAATTAAACTTGAAATGATTGCATCAATCTCTGAGTCGTAATAATCTGATGACAACGTAATTGCACTGACTTGAACTTTTGAATTTTCGTTCCACAAATTTTCGGTAGTCAGTCAGAATGAAACCTTTGTCGTTGTTATACGGCAACTTCTTGACATTGAATTTACAGTGTTCTTTTTTTTTTAATGCGTTTGTTCCTTTAAGCTCCAGAAACGTAATTAAATAAAAAAATCAAATTGATTTTTCTCAAGCCTGGGGTGTTTGTGACGTTTGCATTACCTCTTGAAATTGGGCCTCATGGCCTATTAAAAATATTATTATAAATGCAATTTAAGATAACATTGACAATTTCTAAAAGTTTATCTTTGTGAGTCGGGACGAGATACTTTAGCCACTTCATATCGTTTAAATAAGATCGTCATGAGCTATCGGGCACATAACCAGTCTGTCTAAAAAATTAAGAAGCCTGTACCCTGAGCCAAAATTTAATAAAAATCGGCGCTTCAAAATTGAATATAACAGGATGCCAAAGAGCTTCCGAAAGATATTAAAATATCGAACTATTTTTCTAGTAAATAAGGCAGACCAATAAGGAAATCCAATGCCACCACGGAATTGAGATTTTAAAAATTCTTTCGTGTAGACGCGAATAACTTGTAAAATTTTGAAGTCTGGATTGAAAATATCTCAATAATTCACCAAAAAATAAATAAAAAATTTGAAAATACATTCATTCAAAACATAAACAAGCGACGTCACTCCCTTGATCTAATGTATTGTTTTCCGTTTTCCGTTTTTAAAGTGGGCCGCCATTCACGACTTCTAATGAACAGCTGTTGAACAGTTTTAACTGACAGTTGGCTGGAGAAATCGTTTGCATAATTTTTTGAACAGTTTTGTTATAGGCTGGAGATATGTGTTTACCCCAGTGTTTATGGCTCGGATTAGGCCGCCCGTTTGTAGTTAACGTACACTCCTGCAAAAATGACGCACTTCTAGTACATAGTAGGTGGTTTAGGCGCATGGTATTGAAATGTCTAACTTTAAAAAATCGTATCTTTCAATCTAGGAACTATACAAATGTATTAAATAAATGATATTTTGCTTAGTCCAAATAGGTACTTATATAGAACAGCGGGGGTCTTTAGACATCCACTAGTGGACCCCACTCGACAAAAAAATCAAAGTAAGCCACTTGGCTCCTAGTGCCGACGTCCACTTTCCATGTATCTGGCTATATGCTAAAAGTCACGAGTCTCATTCATACAAATGAAAGCCCCACCCGTTCCCTAGACTGCTTTAAAGACTATGAGTCTCATATTCATTCTAAAAAAAAAAAAAAAAAAACAGCCACAACTCTAACCGATTTTTTTTGACAAGCTAAAACCGTCGTTTTAACGATTGTTAGTGTGATAAAAATACGGCAGGGAATTTACGTATTAGTGTATACGAACAAATGAGCTTGCATCATATCCTCATCCGGCCAGCTCCCGTGCAATCCTCCCGAGTCGAGTCTAACGTCCCGCAGCTCATTGACGCAAAACTGTCCGACGAAATTGTCAACAGTGGACGCCGAGAACTGATGCCTTGTAAAATAGGCAATCCCCCCACCCCCCCCGCACGGTGGCGCTCTCGGGAGGCGTGCGTAGTAAGATGTAAGAAACTTACATCGCCGATGACAGTAGTACAAAGGGTTGGTTGCCTCACACCTATGGTTGGTCCTTACAAAGTTGGATCACCACCGCAGCAACCTAATATTCTCCTAAGACATCCTACCCTGGCAGTGAGAGTCTGGTAATGGATTGTCCCACACGGTTAGGAGCCACGATCACGCATGGCCATAGAAGTAGAACTAAGTTGCTCCGATCACAGGACAGCCACCGACACGAGGTGCATGGGTGCGACGTGATAACGATTTTCACAAACCCGTGGAGTCCGGCCCCAACGTTTTCGCTAATCACAAGTGGGAACACGCGTAAAAAGTTATCGATCGGGATATTAAACGAGCGCATACAGTCCGAGCTTTCTTCCGTGATATATCGTTATTCGCACAAATCTTCATAATCTTTACCCCTAAATGACTAGCCGGTTTTCGGCAAGCCAGATACTTGACACGAGCATCCGACCAGTCGAGCGTCATTAAAAAAGTCCGATCAAGCCGATGATTTGACAGAATGCATGGACGGATCGGACCGATATCAGCGTAGTTTCGCTCCGCATCGGCTCCAGAACGTCGATGCTATAGCTCGCGATCGCAGTATTGAAAGGATTGTCATTGGGATCGCTACATATTATCGTGGAAGCGTTAGCACGTGAATAGCCGCTCTAACATACTCGATGATAGTTATCAACGTGTGCTCATGGAGCGTACTCGAGTGATGCTGGCTAGATACATTATCTGTGCACGCATCGCAGAATTTCATTCGAAGCAGTCGGACGTTTCAATGTTGCCGTACGAATAATGGTCTGTCGATCGCCTATGTTGCCATTTTTTGCGGATTCTATCGTCCATTGAAAGCCCCATGAATCTACAGAAAAAGTGCAACATTTATTATGAAGTCGTTTTTAATCACTACAGCATCTCAACTTTTACGAGGACCTATAAGCGCAGATAAATTCACATACTGAAACATGAATAACTTTACTACACACTAGGCGACCAATTGATTTCGCAACACTATTAGACTAACTAACCATCACCCATTTCCCGAGGGGTACGCAAGAGATAGACGCCACTTGTCACTCTGTCTGCACACTGTGGTGTTTCAATTCCTGCACTGTTCGATACCATCTTCTCATCACCCGTTCCGATATTCCGACTTCTACACGCCCACTTGTTTTAATGCGATCATGCCATGTCCTCCCTCGCCTTCCTCGACTTCTACTCCAGTCTTGATCATAAAATGTTTTTTACGCCGCGCTCTACATGACCAGGACCATCGTAAAAAGACCTGTATAACTTTTGTGTCAAAATAGCTTATTCTTCGCGTTATAACACTGCGCCTGTATTTGGACCATATTGTCACTATCATACATAGTCCCCTTCCACACATAGAACGCATTCAACAGCCATCAGCTACTTTCATCCTTGTTTTTTCCCAACACCACGCTTCACTACCAACATAAGGGTTGGTACAATCTGGGTTGTAGAAAATAACAGAACTGACGTTGTGCTGACTGCCCAACTATTAGCTTTCTTATTTGATACTATGATTTCAGGCACCAATAACTCTTATTCCGTAATCTCAATGTCCTTATCCACATTTCCGTCTCTTGCAAATCTGTCTATATATTACATAAAATGCTAAACATTCACGTTTTCATTTAACAAATCAGTAGATGACCAAAGTAAAAATAATATCAGCAAACAAAGACCATTTGTTTAGTGTCCGCGTTAAATACATGTTTGTGAAAACATCTACAAGCTGTAATGGTCCGGCGTATAAATTCAATTCCAAACACAATGAATTGAGAATACTAGCGCGCACTAAAATGCGAAATTGATCGTTTGTATTTCCAGTAGATATTTGAAACATTTTTTTAGAATACACGTCCATAGAGACAAACACTGAGATTAAACATGGACGCCTTTGTGGCCGGACAGACTGTATTAATATTTGACTTGTAAGTAAACCGACGCAAGCGCTCCACTAAAGCTGGCACTTTAATAGATTGTGTTGGAATCCGAGTATCTGACAGAGAGAAACGACGTTACCAATTCGTGTTAAGACTAAACATGCACGAAGGATCGTCACACAGTACCATAATTCTAATGCTAGCACTATGTGCAGACAAGGGGTGGACAACGCATCAAATCTTTAAAGGAGACCGTTGATTTTGACTTGAAAAAAACAATCTTTGAATTGGAAACGCCGGAGTTTGAGATACAGCTGAAATGCGACAAAGATTATATTGATGTGTTCATTATCATACTACTGTACTATACCATCACGTCCATTTCCCCGAAGGTGTAGCAGAGAGGATAGAACGGCCACAACCACTGCAACCTGGCACACTTCTCTTGCTTCCCCTCTTTCATACGATCTTCTCATGCACTCCGTACTGGATCATTCCGCACTTTCTCACATCCCACTTGTTTGCACTTGATCGTGCCATGTCTAACTCGGCCTTCCTCGATTTCGACAGTCTAACGGGCAGTACAAAGGCAGTCCGTCATCAAGGTTCGCTTTTTTATAGCACGTTCTACATGAACCACAAACCATCGCTGAAAATGACCTTTCATTAATTTTGATCGATAGACACGTTATCTCATAGCCGTGCATTCTTATCATCATCATCACTCACACATATCTCACAAACGCTCAAGGCCAAGCGGTCGGCCTTTGAGCTCACGCGCATCCTCCCTAGTCGAGTCCCACGCCCCGCGGCTCTGAAGCCGATCCGTTGCGACGACTGTTCGACAGCGGACCCCAGTGACGCGAGTACCTGACCCTGTAAAATGTGGCGAGACTGTTTCTTCCTCTAAGGCTGCGTTCGACGCACCTAACCAGCCCACAACCAGTACTTCTCCTGCAGAGAATAGTTGTCGTAGGAGAAAATTGTATGTGGCGGTGGTATCTGGACTAGAAGAACACAGAGGTGAGGCAACCCATCCTGAATGGTATCTACTGTCATCGGCAAGCGTTTCGGCTGTGCTAGCATAAATAAGCCTAAATGATACGGTTACTGCACCAGTATTTTAAATTGTAAATCCCAAATCCTTGTAGACATATACCCGGAGTTCTCCCCAGGACGGGCGCCCAACAAGTGGATGTATGGTAGTGATGCGTGGTGTTGGAAAAGAAGGATGAATAGTAGACATGAATTGCTGTTGAAATGCGATCTCTATGTATGTGGTATTGACTATGTATGATAGGTGTACCAAAAATATCCCCGACAAATGTCCTACGAGCAGCAGCTGCAAGGCTGAGTTAAGCAATTATCGACAAAATTATGAAAGGGCTTTTTACGATGGTTTCGGTCATGTGGGAGCACGACATGAGTGATTGACTAGAACGGCTAAAAGAAGTTTAAATTGCTAAGTGTGCCTGGATGTAGAGACAAAGCCATCGGCAGAAAGGAATGGACCATGGGACCAAGTACAGAAAACGTTACTTGGAATGTGGACATGTGGGGAAACGTCGGAAATATCGGAGGATGTGCCTTGAGAAGCTTGCTTTAGATCATGTGCGAGGTTGCAATGGATGTATGGAAGGACAAGAGTGTATGGAGTCTCACTATATCCTATCGACTAACAAACTCTCGGCGGGATTGGCGTGAATGGGATAGTGGTGTTTGTTGGGTTGTTTGATATTCGGTGCGGGCCGCCGGAACGAGGGGCCTAGGTTGTTCTGAAAGTTTTGGTTTTAGGGCTTATGGATATAATAGTCTGTTGCAGGCCGAACAGACAGTTTATGGTCAATTAGGTGCTCCAGGTTTCGAGCGTCCCCCGTGTTATAATACGTTGCCGATACTGGAGTTGTTGTTGAGTCTGAGGGCTTCTGCACACCTGTTCGACATTGTAATTTCGGTGTCTACTATAAGTTGTATGTTATGGCTCGCGTTTTCGTTTGATTGAGGTTAGGAGGGCTTAGATGATGCTTTGGGGTCCTGGAAACCTGAATGATATTGACTTCACAATGACGGGTGATGTCCACCGACATTATTACATACTATATAGTGGTTCGCCTGAGAATACTTTGGTAATCTCGTAGTGAATGTGTTTACATTGTAGTCGTCTGTTCAGAGTGCTGGAACCAGGGGCAAGTTTCCTGCGCTCTGCGACTGGGGTGGACTGTCAGGCAGGACTTCGGCTGATGCTTTAACTTTACACTGTTAACTTATTTTATTTTGCACACGATTTATAGAAATGGGAAACGGAGTTAGTTAAGAAATAGGGAACTCAGGTCGATGACTTCATTTTGGGGGTTCGTTCGACTTGCTTTCTGCACCTTTATCAGCTGATTAGGATCTAAGACGGACAGATGAAGGTTGTGTGTGACCGTCATTTTTGGGGTCCAAGGTGTATGTTTGTGGAGCAGGTGTTAAAGTAAACAATATAGTGTTTTTATATTTTTGCTGGGGTCCCGTGTCAATCATACGTGCGTTTTGTATCACCAATTAGGGCAGTTAGGTTTATATTCTGTCATTGGGGATTTCACTATACAGTGATGATGTAGTATCTTGTCAATATCAAAGATCAATATTTGGAGGGGACTCTAATGTCAATTTACGAGGGTGAGATTTCAATTTGAACTCTAATTTTGTTATCAGAGAGGGTTTATTGTGTATTCGGATAGAATCTCGGGAATAGATGGTGTTGGGTGGGTGGGTTTATAGGGTTATCGAGAGTGCGCGTGTGTTTGGGTTTGAGTTGTTTACACTTCCACGAGAGCGCTTAAGTAGCGCGTCGTATGGGATCGCTTAAGTCGCGTGAGTGGGCAGCGGGAAATATTGTGTATTTTACACTCGTCATCATTCGTCGGTACTAGCGCGTTACGTGGTCACGTTGAACAGTACAGTTGTACCGTGCAGGGGTAAGCGGCACTCGTCCGGTCACGGCGAATCGTGGCAGGGAGCCCGGGCGCTCTGCGCCGGCACTAGCGGTCAAGGCTCCCCACTTCATTATCCTGGAAAACTCTACGAGGCTGGTGAGTTGTGACCCATATAATTGGCCCCCTTACTTTAGGGGTGCGGCCGGCCCTTGGGAATGGGCATGTTCCTGACACCAGCTCCCCCGCCGGCGCGGCGGACTTAGAGCGTCCCCACCCCCCGACATCACCACCCCACGCCCCGCAGTTCCGTGCGCCAATCGTGCTCGGGATTGCGGCCGATTCTCTTTCCTTAGGGCCCGTCCTACCTGGGTGCAGGGAGGGGTCGCACGCGGTAGCCTGCCGGTGGGGCCTTTCGGACTTTATCCTCGTAAATTCAAAGGTACCTGCCAGCGGGTTCGTGGGAGGGTTTATCTGAAGGATCCAAACGTTGGCGATCCGTCAAGCTGCCCGTCGAGTCGTAGTATAAAGGTCCTGATAACAACCCGAGTGCCTAACGCACAAGTGACACACACTAACCGACGGGTCAGGCCATGGTCACACCGGTGTTTTCAGTTGTGGGGGTCTATGGTGACCACAGCTATTTTTGGTTACGGTGTATGTCTGTGGGCATCACATACTGTTTTCAGATGGTTAGTGGAATCGGTAGTTTACTTGCCCGCTAGTCGATGATTATGGGGCGGGGAGGTTCTCCTCCGGCGCCGGGATATGTGGCAGGCCTCTGTAGCCACGGTGGCTTAACTGTGCAGTTGGCCTGGCTCTCAAAACCAATTAGGAATGGCCTAATATTCGATGAGAGAAAGCGGGTTCGCTTTATAAAGAATATGCGTCCACAGTTTCGCCGGTTCACGTCTGTTCAGTGCCAGGTTTAAAGAATTACGACACGTTAACCACAGCTTCCCTACATGAGGCGTAAGGGACTAAAAGTTACACGCTGGGTTAACCTACACCAGTGGCGTTTAACGAGCCGAGCCCGACCGGTGTTCAACAAATCGAATATAATAGCCAGGAAGCGGATAATGACGGCTGAGGGAACCGCGCCGGATTATCTGGATTGTATGAGGACGCCCCCAATTCCCACTCACGATCCCGTAGCAGGCTGGGCCACGACCCATTCTTTCTAGGACACCCCCACATTCTTGCCCCCAGTGTCTGTTACGTGATCATATGAAATGTCTTTCTCACGGCCTTCATCGAAGTACTAAATCCCACATGGGCTCATAGTCGTCGCATAATAATTGTTTTTTAGAAGGTATTACATGATGACCTTCACTGCGCGCCATCCCCCCTACATGAACCGCTCTCCCTAAATTCATAGGTGCTATTATCAGTCCAAAAAACCCCAACCCCCCCCTCTGGTTCCTTTCAATTCTTCGCTCCCGATTATCCTGCTCCTCCATCTTAAAACTCATTAAAGCACGTAAAATCACTAAAACGCATGACTCCATTTTCACCGGCACTCGGGATTGTCTAAGTTCATAATTAAGCAATCCAATCGTAATCACCCCTCGGGTATAAGCATATTTATCCCACGTTAAAGACCGAGGCCTCACGTTTCAATGACGAATATCAACTAGGCCTGGCTAGGCTTCTCTCCCTGCGCATTCGGCCCCACCCTAACCAGCGTGACTCGGAAAGGCTATCTGTATCGGGTATGGGGCCTGTCGTGTCGGTTCTTCAGCAGGGTTGCTCGTCCGTGTCCAAGGGGAAGTGCGGTCCCACCCTCTCCTGGCCAGTGATGGTCTTTTCACCCGCGAATTAAGTTATCGTTTTAAGCTATGTGTAGCCCCCGTGTGGAGATACATCACACCTTCCCTCAACTACTTGGCCCCGGCTGCTGCCAAAGATAGCATTGTTGAGCCACTTGCGCTCTCCGTCCGCGTCTCCCGATACGGGCAAGTGAATCTAGTCTGTCTTGTTCTACAACAATTCAAATCAAGTGCTCCCTCACGATTCCAAATGGTTAACTTACCTACGTGTTGTTTGCCTGTGCATAACAATTACTATGCTTTATAATAACAACCGACAATCTTCTTCGTGTGACAGTCAATACCCCGCTCAATTTTTAATATGGCCGGGATATGCCACCACTCTATCAGACAGTCCCCCCCACCACGTGCGATATTTTGCATGCTCGTACGTACACCACCCGCATCGCGCGCACAATCAACGGAGGACTTTTTGCGAACCCCTGCAGCGTTTTGAAACTCACGACGACTATTTATCTCAACGCGCCCGACGAAATCGTCCTCGACATGTCATCGTCCACAAAAAAAAATCTCACTTAAATTCCACTTGAATGGCTTAAAATACTAGGGAGAAACCCTCGGAAAGCAACCACAAATTTTCATCCGCCACAGCGTGCAAACAAATACGATAATACACCTCCCCTTCACCAGACCGTGAGCTTCTATATATATTACCCACTAATGTATCATCTCCTCGGCCCTGCGGGGAGCGTCCCCTGTACTGTCTGGAGCTCGGGATGGCGAGTTCATCGGTCTTGTCCCTCCACTTTAGTCAGAACGTGCTCGGTCGTCAGTCGCCCGGAGGCGCGTGCAATATGAGGTGGCGTGGCACCCTTATCCGCCCTAGATTGTCCCTTCTTCGCCAGTTCTCGCTTCTTCTATTTTGCTGTGCCTAGCTGTGCATGCTCCCCACCCCACCCCACTGCTTCTTCTCACGTGATAGTAGAGCAACGTGAACATATTGCGCAGGTGCGTGATAACGCCAAGACCCAAACGTTGTACTGCTTTACCCGTGAAGGTGCTAGACTCTGTTTCGTAGCCTTTGTCCTTTCGTGTGTCGTTTTCTCGCTTCCTTAATCTCTTTTACGTATCGTCATTATCAATCATCTGCCCTGATCAGCCAGATTAAACCTGTCAACGTGTCGGCCGAACAAAGGTTCTACGGAATTTACCCGAAGTAACTTACAAATGTTTCATATCATGGCTCTTGAAGACCAGCCGACCCCCAAATCTAGATTTAACGAAGGACAATAGTTTAGCGTGTTTCTTGATCTACCATTAAGATAATCAACAACGAATCGTGGTCGCCACATAGCGCGGAACAGTCTATGACTCCCCTTCCTGCGGTTTAGGTTTTTACTAAGGTGCAACGTGTATCCCCTTGTTCGGTAGCGAGGTTTGAGCCTGCTATGCGCTTAGTTAGCGAACGAGGGGGCTGTGAGGGATCTAGTTGTCCAGGGTTTGTGACCGTTTGTGGTGCGTCGGGGGGGAAAAGGTGGCAGTTGAGCCTTCTAGGGGCGTGCATCCCTCCGGAAATGAGTTTTTCATTTAGGATGTCATTGCTGTTATTAATTCATGTTTAACATTCTTTGTCGTCCCGTGTCCATACTCAGTACGGGTTGAACCTCATTCCCAAAGGGTATTGCATCTCAAGCTGATTAAAGCCGGGTTTATAGGCACCTGTACCATGGTTATATATTCCTCTTCGTGTCCCTGGGGGTAGGGTCGTATGGTAACTACATACTGTGGTACACCAATACGGTTAAATCCGAATGGTCCAAGGGTCCGTTGCAACGGGCGGGGTTCTAGACCTTGATGTTCACCGTCGGTAACCTAAGTGGACTAATTGGTAGCGTAGCATGTACGTGCTTGGCTTTCCTGGGCATTTTGGGTCTTGGGACATCTACGGGCCCCGTGGAATGTATAGATTGGTAAATGGACCCTGACGTAGTTGCTCACCTTGACAGACTGGCGCGTGCATCGGGCGCAGATGGCTGGCGCTATAGCGACTCGGCTTGGTTGTTATGTACGCTACCCGACGCGAAGTCCCGGATGAACTGGGGCGCGATATGTATTCGTTTATGGATTCATACTACACTTTTCCTTTCATCTCTAGAAGATTGTTGTGGGTAGCACCGGTATTAAGCTGCTCGTAGGTCAGCTGCCGTCTCGGGTCTATTGGCGGTCCGGTTTCGTTATTATCGACAATGCTATAAGCGGGGTACATTTCTATATTCCTGTTAATTCGATTTGTACTAAAGGAGGGGCCTGTTATGGGTCTGTTCGCGGACTTCTTTCCCCTGACCGTGTCCTCGATCCTATGCCCACCCACCCCGCTGTTAGTCCTCGATCCTCTGCGGCCTGTACCCACCCTAGTGCCTGAAAGGGCAGCGGTCCAGGGGATAGGTAAACTTCTATGGGTTACAAACCTCTTACCTCAATGGGAGGCTGTGCGGAATATATTTTCGTTAGGGAGGGCTGGGTAGTACCAGCCGTGACCAAGGCCGGCGTCGCAGTCCGAACATCCTCTTAATTGGCGGCTGGGACACGGGCCATGCATTCATATCCGATGTTGTCACACGGAAGCCTGCCACACTGAACAGACATACACTATCCTTATTGCACTTAACATATTATTGATGCTACCATAAGACACGAGTAACCATGCGAATCGGAATCCCGGGGCGTTCTCCTAGGCAGTGTAACTGGGCCTCCTATGCACCCCCCACGGTCTTTTCGGCAGGGGTATCCGCTGTTGGTCTATTGAGCATCTTCATTCACACATCTTATTGTTTGATTGACATTTTTTGGAGTATCTCATATCATCTCCCTCCTAGTTCCATTCGTTTAGAATGTGGGGTCTTCGCCTAGGAGTTTCTCTGGGAGTACATCACGACCAACTGCTTCACGGCGACCAGCCGGCTGAGTGTCCCTGCATTGTCTAGTCCACCACTGTAACCAACCGGGTATAGCAAGGGTCAATGGCACCTGTCTAGACAATTAAATATTGCGAAGAGACATCCTATTCACCGACGCGTTACAATCTACCTACGTTAAGTAAATCTAGGATCGGTAGACGACTCTTACATACACAATTAAGATTGATCTGCCCAATATAATGCATCAAACCATATTCTCACAACCAGGTTATCACACTACGATCCGAGATTAAAATATTCATTACCCTCGTCGTATAAATCCAACTCAATCTCGTCGGAACTTTTTAAGGTACCATACCCTAATCACTTCACCACTCATGTAGTTTCTCAAAATTCCTGTCCATCATTTGGTTGGAAGTTGATGGGCAAGTTGCCCCGGTGATCCGCTTTGTGCAGGTAAGAAACGGGGGTAATCCTGTACACTGAACACCTCCACCTATGTATGGCGGAACATGACAGCTTGGGATGAAACCAGGGTATCAGTGAACTGTCCCGTCTACTCTGCTCGTTACAAACATAATATGAGGCGGCACACTACGACCTGGGGATCCGGTCGAGTACACACAGATCCCCACCCCCCAAATAGGTATGTTGAGCGGGGACGAGTGTGATAAGTAGTATATACCGTGCATATGAAATAAGCACCATGTGCTATAGGGCGGCTTTTAGTAAGCCGATGCGGGAGCAGTATTTGCGTCGAGGGCGTGGACAGGGACATTCTTTGGGCCCGCATGACGCCTGAGTTGTTTCGTTTTAGACGCGGTTTTACGATATTGGTCTCCTAATTATTTATGCCACAACTACTACAAACATTGTAGTACTATATTTACTCCTCCTACGCTTAATACAACAACCAACATTATACTGACCTCACTTGTTCGTACCCTCTATATCGGAGTCCTCTGGCTTTATGCTTATCTTTTGATCTCCACTCGCCTATAGGTCACCCGCGCCCGTATCAGCCATCCTCTTTTGAAAATCTCGGCTCCCGGACAACAAGAGATATTACAGTAAATAGCTTGCTGGCGAGGTTCACGGTCCAGGGCGTATTTGGTGGCATAATAACCTGTTTGTTCGCGCTACTATCGGGTTGGATTCTGTCGGTCGTTCGAGAGTGGAGCGATCTCTATGGAGCGTGTTAGTATCAGCGTCGATTCGTCCCATTTCGGACCCAGCCAGCGGCATTAGTGCTTTATTGATAAGCCGGCCCTTCGAAGCCAGCGGGAATGTAGTCTCTGCGGTATCGTGCGGGTGTCACAAGTACCGTACGGGCGAGATCCCGATACGGCTCCAGGGACGGTGATGTGTATCACACACCTTCCTTTCCCCTTTCAGCATGGGCGGGATTCGAACAATAACCGGGTCTCAACGTCTGCCGGTAGCTTCTTGATAACACCTATCATAAGACCGGCGATAGGGTCTACTGTTCACAGGTCCGTTTGTCCTAGCCTTGACTGGATTCATGCATACTGTCTGTAGACTACAGACTACTGAGGTAATGCCGCCCACACTCAGGGGCGGTCAAGAGTGTTTTAGGAATTTATGTCATTTGCCACCCTGCTCACAAAGTTCGTCAATCGTCTCCTCGATAATTTCATTCCTTCCTTCACTGCTTGCGCTCTTACCTATCTGTTGCTCGATACCACGATTCAGTACCGAATGGGTATTCCGACGCGTAGATAACGATTTTCTACCCTGGGCATGTTCTAAACGTTCTTCCGCGTCACAAAATGGATACAAAACACACACCACGTTTAACTAGTTAGCACCGTTCGGGATTATTTATAAACGAGCGCTTATGTCCGCAGACCGCCATTTCCACACGTGATTTAAATTATTAGCAACTCAATACTTAATGAAATCTTTATTATTTATTGCCCGGTTTTGGCAAGCCAAAATATTCGCAGAGAAACACGCAAGTCGACAGACAATTAATTATATCCGACCTGAGCGATGTTGTGACAGTGTGTAGTACAGGCACGCGTTATAGCGCTCTGATCGGACACAGCTCCAGGCATAAGATCGGCCAATGCATCGGACTAAAGCAGATCGCCGGTGATCTCTGAAAAGCTTTGTAATTTCGTGATCACCGATATATTACGTGTAGAGTCTAGCACGTGCATCTTGCACGCTTTTAAAATAAGTCGCATAGTTTTCTGTGAATTGACCCACCCGCCTACTGAAGTAGCTATAACTGGACAACTAATGTCAATGTCCCGTGTGGATTTTGAAAATTCAATATGGTCGGTTCGTCACGCCATGAACCACGGCAACCAGACAATAATTTCTTCATTGCCTCTTTCACATCTTTGTTGGCGATTATCTGCCTACTGGACGATTCAAATTACACACCCCATTCCCCGTTTTTAAATCCGCGCAGTGTAAATTGTAAATATCAAGGCATTAGATAAAACATACTCAAATGAAATCACTTGCTTTTTTATTTGACTGTTGTGCCCACTTTTAAAACGGGACACGAAAATTGTTTCTTGCAGCTGTTTATGTTCAGTTATCTTGTAATGTATGTCAAAAGACACGCTTAACTGTGTCACATTTTTTTAAGCGCGATTTGTAACTATTATGTTTGCACCACAGGAAAATAAGGATTGGTCGTAAAACACCATCCCACCACCACTTATCTATAAGGAACCGATTAAGAGAGTTAATTATTACAACAGATGATATAAAAATCATTCAGCTATAATAATTGTTTAAGTAGAATACTACCTTGATGAATGACCCCTGCCCTCCGACACGGGACTACTCAAGCAGAGTCGGGGCCAGATCATTAGGCATGGGTCTCAACTGATTGAGTATCGCAATCCCATTTACTTGTGATTATATTAAATCCGTGAAATGTACTTTTACTTACTTAACTGGAATAAAATCCACAGTTTGAGGATTTGACAAATAACAGTTAATAATGAAGGAGTATACTGCGCACATTAGAGGATGCTCATAGACGTCATAAAAGCTATCTCCCAGCTGAAGTGGACATGGGCTGGACATGTGGCACGCCAGAATGAGGACCGATGGACGAAGCGCCTGCTGAACTGGAGACCTAGAGCTGCAAGGAGACCTGTAAGTACACCAAGAAGATGGACAGATGACGTAAAAAGTACTGCAGGATCCAGGTGGCAGCTCGAGGCCCAGGACAGAAAGCAGTGGACCAATATGGGGGAGGCCTATGTCCAGCAGTGGACGAACAATGGCTGATGAAGAAGAAGAAGAAGAAGATACTGCGCACAGAGATGTCGTCCTTCACAAGAGCTGGCCATGGCAATCCTCCAACATTCTGCACAACATTAGGGATCTGCCCAATGCAGGAAAATTTTGCTTAACTCAAATGAAATTAATTAATTAGTAGTCTTAGGGTTTCACCTTTCTAATCACTTTTCAATTCTTTTCCCGGATTAGCTTTTGTTTACTAATTTTCTAGCGTTCTTAATCCGCCAAGAACGAAATTTTTCTCTTTATTTTATGCAAATTAAAAATAAATACATATTCATGAAACGGCAGAGTAGAGAAGACGGCAACTGGTATATACATATTTACATATATTATCAAGCACAACGTAATACTTCGTGAATACATTGACTAGTCAAGGACAGTCGATACATTATGAAAAAGTCTTATAAATACTTGTACCAAGCGATTAGTCGATCAAAACGTGTTTTTGTTGCTAGAATGAGATACCGCGAATCGTAGAATATAATATCTAATACTTATCTAGAATATATCTTGTATTAGGGCGGGGAATAATCTCCGTTTACATAATTAATAATATTAACAGCATCGTGCAAACTTGGTATACTTGGGAAGTATAAGAGTCGGAAATGTGGATAAGGACATTGAGAGAAGGGTTAGTGCCGGAAACAGAGTTAATGGTGCCTTGAAATCGATGGTGGCAAATAAAAACATATCGAAAGAAGCAAAATTGGCAGTACACAACGGAGTTCTGGTACCAACCTTATGTATGGTAGTGAAGCGTGGTGTTGGAAAAAGAAGGATGTATTGGGCAGATCCCTAATGTTGTGCAGAACGTTGGAGGATTGCCATGGCCAGCTCTTGTGAAGGACGACATCTCTGTGCGCAGTACATTCCTTCCTTATTAACTGTTATCTGTCGAATCCTAAAACTATGGATTTTATTCCCCAACGCCAAGAATGTGTAGACTTGTGAATTCTTCATGTGACTTGGAGTTGTTTGGGATAGATCTTCCTACATTTGGCAGATCCCTAATGTTGTGCTGGAATGCCATGACTAGCTGGTATGAAAGACGACAATGTTGCACTTGTGTATTCCTCCATTATTAATCGACAACTTATCGTTGGCTTACATTATATTTAACAAAGTTTATTTCAATTTACAGGTTTTTGCATCGTATGAGTACTCTACATTTACTCGGTTAAAACAAAATTCCGCCCTTATAACTCCTGCATCACACCTGTTCTCCTCTATGGCTGCGAATCGTGGCACCTAACCAGGGCCCAAGACAGCAGACTTCTGAGTTTTGAGAATAGGTGTCTTAGAAGAAATTTAGGTGTGCGGTGGTTTGACTTTGTAAGGAACACAGAGGTGAGGCAACGGACACAGCAACCCTTGGTATCTACTGTCATCCGGCGAAGGCGTTTCGGCTGGCTAGGCCATATACTACGTATGCCTCCCGAGAGCCTAACTATGCTTGCCTATTTTACAAGGCATCAGGTTCTCGGCGTCCTGGTCGTCCACTGTTGACAATTCGTCGGCAGTTTGCGTCAGAGCTGCAGGACGTGGACTAGACTTGGGAGGACGCACGGGAGCTAACGGCCGATCGCTTGGCCTGGAGGCAGTTTGTGGATTCCATATGCTCCACATAGGGAGCGGATATGGGTATAATGAATTAATGAAATTAGTACTCTTGTAAATTGGTATAATCTCTTCGGCGTGGCAAGTCTTTAGGTTAATTTGCCTTCTAAATTCTAACCACACTAGAAAGAACAATCCAGAACGATAATGATTATTGTTCTTCACGCATTCTTCAGCTGAATGTGTATTTTCCACTAGCACACCACATGTTCTGTTGCGAATTTCTTTTCTCATTTTACTTTCGATATAACCGCAAACTGCTGGATTATTATCGTTAACCATTCATTACTTTTTTACTCCCACTAATTTGCTCTAAGAGATTCAATTTTTGATTTAAAACACCTTCTAAAACTAATTAATATCTCTGTCTAAAACACACATTCCTTTCGCCCATTATAGTTATAAAGAATGTACTTCATTTCAATTTTTAATTATAGACGTGCAATATTCACCTTGATACATAAATAAGTTAAAATCATTTCTTTAATTATTTGCTGTACAATCAGTAAAATTAATTTATTTCACATAAACCTAGTATTTCTATTAAATTATTGATATCAAAATGGGGGCTGCAACTGCTATCGTCCATGCGCTTTGTAGCTGCAGGACGAATTAGAGTCTGGCATCTCTCGGTATTTAATAATTACACTATCATAAAAATCATGACGCGAACTCATTGGGGCTGGGTTAAGTGTAGGTACGGAGTCCTTACCTACACCAACAAAGATAGATTGCCAAAAATGCTTAACAATCTTCTCAACAATGAACCGAATGTTGGTTATCTAGGCGTTTTACAGGGCTTATGACCTGTCTTGACGTGTCTAGACCTGTCGTGTCTAGACCTTACGTGTCTAGACCTGTCTTGACCAGTCTAGAATTGAAAATTGGAGAGACATCTTCAGGCGTCTTCTAGTAAGTAATAAAGCTCGGTAGAGCCTTACCCTACACCAATAAAGTTAGATTGCCAAAATGCTTAACAATCTTCTCAACAGGTGTCACTAGAGAGAAAAAAAATATTAAAAACTGTCGAAAAACCAACTCAAATGTGGATACTCCTGTACAAACTCAACATATATATAGTAGTTTCAAAAATTTGTCATATATGGTTGTCAGATGATGGGCGGAATGGGGAATGTTGTAGTACATCAAGTGGCCACTTAACCCAGCCAATGACAGGTCTTAAGCCTGCAAACGCCTAGATATCCACATTCGTTTCCAGAGTTTCTCTGTCTTTGTTGGGATATCAATAATATCTGATATTAGCCCAGCATGGGTATAATCCAGTCATTTGTGTACAAGTATTTGTATACGTTCAAAATGTTGTTAATAATAAATCAATCTTTAAAACTACTAGGTTTCATTAACAGAACATCAAAAAGATTTCTCTAATGCTCTTACACTAAAAACACTTTACTGCTCACTTGTTCGTCCTCTCTTGGAGTATGCTTCTGTAATCTGGTCTCCTTCCTATGTAGGCCGTATCAACCATATTGAATCGTGCAACATCGCATATTCAGAAAAGTGGCATGGATGATCGGTCTGGGGAGAAATGATTACACCTTTGAAGATATGGAATCAATGTTGAGAATCTCTAGTCTTCAAAAGCGTAGATCTAACATTGATTCCATATTCATATTTAAATTGCTAAATGATATGGTAGATGCACCATCTTTACTGACTCAAGTGACTTTCTGTATTCCAGTCCGTAGGTTGAGAAATAATGACGTGCTGTTCCTTAGTCACCAAAAACTAACTATGGTTTTCATGCCCCATTGTCTCGATTGTGTTGTATTGTAAACTCAAGATCTGGACTTCTTCGGTGTAAGTCTATCAAGATTTAAACATTCACTGAAGTAGACCCGATCCTGTCTTGAATGGGTCCACATTTTATTCTAACTGTCTTAGCTTCACCAATTTAATGTTCTGAAACTTTATTTTTACTGCTTTGCTATCCTATCTGTTGCTCGATCACAGATCAGTACCGACTCGGTAATAAGCGACGTGATAACGATTTCTTACCCATGGATGTTTAACGTTTTCGCGATCACAATGGAACACGCGTTAAAAGTTATCGATCGGGATTATTAAACGAGCGCATACTAGTCGCGAGCCATTTCCCGAGATATATCTTATTCGCAACAAATCTTCATTCAATCTTTATTATAATTTAGCCGGTTTTCGGCAAGCCAAATATTGAGAAAAGCAGTCGACATAATAAAAAATCCGACAAGCGCGATGATTTGACGTTTGACGTACGGCCGCGATATAGCGTAGATCGGCTCCGCTCGGCTCAGATCGTCAATGCTCGGCTCAGCGATCGCGGTTTTGAACGGTATGTCATTGTGATCGCTCAAATCGTTAGCGTTAGCACGTGATTAGCACGCTTTTAACTACGTCGATAGTTATCTGTGATTGAGCTACTGAAGTAGTCTAATGGCAACTAAAGTCTGACCGTGTGATATTAAAAATTGAAATGGTCGTCACGCATGCCCACTGCACACGCCAATAATTTTTCATTGAATTTCACCTTTTGTTGGCAATTATCTGCTTGGACGAGTTCAATTACACACCCTTCCTTGTTTAAATCGCGCGTGAAAATTGAAAATATCAATGGAATAGATAAAAATACTAAATGAAATACTTGTATCTTTCATTGACTGTTATGCGCACTTTATACTGGACCGAAAACTGCACAGTTTCTTGGTCAGAAAACTGTAAAGTCTGTCAAAAAACACGCTAAATGTGTACATTTTTAAAGCGCGATTGTACTAGTATGTTAGCACACAGGAGATAAGATTGTCGTAAACAAATTCTCACCAACTTTCTTATGGACCTGGGGAAGGAATTAATACTTACAACAGAGTTGTGAATAATGTGTTATGTATAATACTAAAATGCCCTGACTCGACACGGACTATCTAGTGAGTCGGGAGCAGATCATTGGCATGGGTCTCTACTGATTGAGTCGCCATCCCATTATTGTGATTATATTAAATGTGAAATGTACTACTACTACTACTTTCCCTTATCCGCACTCAATGGCGCATAGGGCACTGAATTGGTACCCCAAGTGCAGTGTATCTTGATCATTTTTTTACATGAAGGCAAGATGATCAGTCTTACGCTTCAGTACCAGTCCAAGGTATCACACATGAAATATTAATATGAAAATTTGAATGAATATTAATGTGAAATGTAATCAATAAATAAATCAATGACAAAATGTCGGTTTATAATGAAGTATATGCGCGGAGATGTTATACTTATCAAGAGCTGGCTGTTGTAGCAATCCTCCAACGTTAGAGATCTGCCAAATGCAGGAAGATCTATCCCAAACAACTCCAAGTCATGTGAAGAATTCACAAGTCTACACATTCTTGACATTGGGGAATAAAATCCACAGTTTGAGGATTTGATAAATAACAGTTAATAATGAAGGAGTATACTGCGCACAGAGATGTCGTCCTTCACAAGAGCTGGCCATAGCAATCCTCCAACATTCTGCACAACATTAGGGATCTGCCAAATGCAGGAATATCTATCCCAAACAACTCCAAGTCATGTGAAGAATTCACAAGTCTACACATTCTTGACATTGGGGAATAAAATCCACAGTTTGAGGATTTGATAAATAACAGTTAATAATGAAGGAGTATACTGCGCACAGAGATGTCGTCCTTCACAAGAGCTGGCCATGGCAATCCTCCAACATTCTGCACAACATTAGGGATCTGCCAAATGCAGGAAAATTTTGCTTAACTCAAATGAAATTAATTAATTAGTAGTCTTAGGGTTTCACCTTTCTAATCACTTTTACAATTCTTTTCCCGGATTAGCTTTTGTTTACTAATTTTCTAGCGTTCTTAATCCGCCAAGAACGAAATTTTCTCTTTATTTTATGCAAATTAAAAATAAATACATATTCATGAAACGGCAGAGTAGAGAAGACGGCAACTGGTATATACATATTACATATATTATCAAGCACAACGTAATACTTCGTGAATACATTAACTAGTCAAGGACAATCGATACATTATGAAAAAGTCTTAGAAATACTTGTACCAAGCGGATTAGTCGATCAAAACGTGTTTTTGTTGCTAGAAATGAGATACCGCGAATCGTAGAATATAATATCTAATGCTTATCTAGAATATATCTTGTATTAGGGCGGGGAATAATCTCCGTTTACATAATTAATGATATTTAACAGCATCGTGTAAACTTGGGTCGGAAATTCTCAGTGCAAACGCAAGAAATCACGTAGGTATATTGCCATGACTTTAAAGTTTAAAAAACGTGAAATGTTCGAAAAATTGTGATATTATGTCAATACGTTAATATAAAATAACCCTAAATGGCTCAATATTGTAAATAACTGTTCAAATATTAATGTATAGATGATGTTGTTTTCTCTAAAATGAAATATAAATAAATATGTAAATATGATTCATTGTCGATTCAACAAATTCCTCACGTTAGCTTAGCATTATGCTGTAATGTATTTCCAAATTTGATCTAAAAGAAGAGGTTATAATGTATTCCATCTAATACAGGCTTTTTATAGCTCTAATCGTCCATGCGCTTGGTAGCTGCAAGACGAATTGTTATAAAAATGCTTACCAGTAGTTCAATTCACTATTAGGCTTGGGTTAGTAGTAAGTTTAATATTGTAATCTAGCCCCAATCAGTAAATTAAAACGTTAAAATAATCATTAGAGAATGATATATCAGCAAAAGCTCCAATCGTTCATGCGCTTTGTAGCTGCAAAATGAATTGGAGTTGAGCCCCTATCGGTATTTCATAACTTATCATTAAAATCATGTCGCGACCATGAAAATTATTTTTAATTAAATGCGGTAGGTGGAGAGCTGAAATTTCAGCTGTCCATGCGCTTTGTAGCTGCAAGACAAATTGGATTCCAGCACTTCATCTACGTATAAGTAAAATACATTTTTCATAGTTTAAAATTTTCGTTAGATTTTGCATTCGTAAATGTATTGGATCTGGAATTAATTAAGTTATGGCAATGTACAGCGCCCTTGAGGTGATTTCTCATAAAAATGGCGCTTAAGAAGTTATACACTTATTATTATCATTATTACATCTTAGTAACAAATAATCACCTTCCATGTATATTTCTAGAATAATATGTCGCTTATGTGTCGAATCCTCAAACTATGGATTTTATTCCCCAACGCCAAGAATGTGTAGACTTGTGAATTCTTCATGTGACTTGGAGTTGTTTGGGATAGATCTTCCTGCATTTGGCAGATCCCTAATGTTGTGCTGGAATGCCATGACTAGCTGGTATGAAAAGACGACAATGTTGCGCTTGTGTATTCCTCCATTATTAATCGACAACTTATCGTTGGCTTACATTATATTTTACAAAGTTTATATTTCAATATACAGGTTTCTGCATCGTATAAGTACTGTTGTAAATTGATATAATCTCTTCGGCGTGGCAAGTCTTTAGGTTAATTTGCCTTCTAAATTCTAACCACACTAGAAAGAACAATCCAGAACAATAATGATTATTGTTCTTCACGCATTCTTCAGCTGAATGTGTATTTTCCACTAGCACACCACATGTTCTGTTGCGAATTTCTTTTCTCATTTTACTTTCGATATAACCGCAAACTGTTGGATTATTATCGTTAACCATTCATTACTTTTTTACTCCCACTAATTTGCTATCAGAGATTTCAATTTTGATTTAAAACACCTTCTAAAACTAATTAATATCTCTGTCTAAAACACACATTCCTTTTCGCCCATTATAGTTATAAAGAATGTACTTTATTTCAATTTTTAATTATAGACGTGCAATATTCACCTTGATACATAAATAAGTTAAAATCATTTCTTTAATTATTTGCTGTACAATCAGTAAAATTAATTTATTTCACATAAACCTAGTATTTCTATTAAATTATTGATATCAAATTGGGGGCTGCAACTGCTATCGTCCATGCGCTTTGTAGCTGCAGGACGAATTAGAGTCTGGCATCTCTCGGTATTTAATAATTACACTATCATAAAAATCATGACGCGAACTAAAATATACCAACATATTTATGAACTATAATTGTTGGAGAGCTGAGATTTCAATCGTCCATTCGCTTTGTAGGTGCAAGATGAATTGAGATCCCATACTTAACCGATTATTAAAATTTATGATAAAATGTGCACCTGTCCGCCTCGTAGCATAGTGGTGTCGCATTTGGCTACCTTACATGAGGTCGCGGGTTCGATTGCCGTTAGGGGTCATGGGAACATGAAATATTTATTTACGTGTGATTTTCATGTTAATATTTCAAGTGTGATGCCTTGGACTGGTTCTGAAGCGTACGACTGATCATCTTACCTTTTTGTAATAAAGTGATCAAGATACACTGCACTTGGTGTACCGATGCAGCGCCCTATGCACCATTGGGTGCGGATAAGGGAAAGTCAAGAAATCATGTTTATAATTAAAATAATGGGAGGTTACTGCTATTTAGTTCCCTTATTTGCACCCAATGGTGCATAGGGCACTGCATTGGTACAACAAGTGCAGTGAATCTCGATTGTTTCTAACATGTTTTATATGCATAACATGCTATAACATGATTTATATTGATGCACCACAATTTATTATATATTGATTCACCATATATGACCATATATTGATTCACCATATGCATTTTTCGTATATCTATTCCTTTTATGTATATTTTGTAAACTTTTTTATTATTTTGTTGTATTTCTATGATAAATGTACGATGACAAACGGCAAAATTGCGGTTTATCGGGACGGCATTATTTTTGTTTTCAAATGTTATGTTTTATTTTCTCAATAAAGAACTTTCAACAAAGGAACAAAGATGTAGCCAAGATGATCAATTTTACGCTTCAAAAGAATGTTGAGTTGTTTTGTTTGACTCCTGCCAAATCTACAAAAATGTTTGTTCAGTTAATTTGGAGGACACACAGCATTTAACACAGTTTGTGATTTAAAAGAAGAATTTCAGAGAAGTGACATTCCATACTCTAAAAATACTACCGTGTCTGAGGTGTCTAGTTACCCAACGTCATCAATTGGCATCTATGTCATCACTAGACATCTCCGTAACACGTTCCGAGTATTGGCCTAAGTGCTGGAGTCTTAAGACGGTGGAATTTGATCATAAGTGGTGTTTTGAAATCAACCCTAGGAAGCGTATATTTTTAGAAAATTTGTATGGAAACGCCCCTTCTAGTGAATTCTTGTTCGAAGGTTTGGTTTATCCCAAAAGCGAGTTCACAAGCCCAGTTGCTCAATCACAGATAACTATCGACGTAGTTAAAACCGTGCTAACGCTAACGATTTGACCGATCACAATGAGCATACTTTCCATACCACGTTCGCCGAGCCGTGCATTGCCGAAGCAACGTTCGGAGGAGATGCTCGACACGCGATATCGCGGCCGAACGTCAAGCGCTCGTTTAATAATCCCGATCGATAACTTTTAACGCGTGTTCCATTGTGATCGCGAAAAAACGTTAAACATCCATAGGTAAGAAATCGTTATCACGTCGCTTATTACCGAGTCGATAGTGATCTGTGATCGAGCAACAGGTCAGCATAAACACTAAACATCATATCTACGCTCATTTAATTTTATATCTTGAACCACGAACAATAAAAACAATTAATTCGTGACTGACCTTGCCCGTTATTGGCCGTTTATGGCTATAAAAAACATGTTGTGGTTTTTTTTGGCCTCAAGTCAAGGTGCAATCTCGGTTAAAACTGACAAATTAAACCGATGTGTGCGTGATTCTAGAAACAGTTTTATACTAAAGCCCGCTATACACCGTTTTTCCAATAACGGGGGATGAGAACCGCGAAACTCCAGAGGGTGATTATTCATGATACTTCTGAGAAAAAAAACTTTTCTAAATTTATCTTAAAAAAATATGATTAAACTTGGAATAAAAATTCACTGCGTGTAATAACCGATCCATTTCTTGAAAAAACGGGCTACCACCGACGTGAACCGTGCACCAATCTTCAGATATGAAAATTCCGAATAAATTTTGAGGGAATTGTCACGCACAAGGCTAAAGGCGTTTCGGTGACCAGAGCGGATACCACCAACTTCCTCACCGTCCCTCCGCCACCCCTGCCAGCCACGCTCAGCACTTTTTCTCCCTAATACATAAGAATAGCCCTAGTTCTTACATCAGTCCGCTTTTTATTTAATACTTCTTTTTTTTATTTAATTATTTATTAAAAATATTAAAAAAGGATTTTTTTTCTCAGAAAGACCGATGAACAACTCACCCCCTCCGGAGTTTTCGCGGTCCGTCATCGTACCGGGAACGGTGTTGAATATGGGACTGGTCTTCTACACATGTTATCTGTGCAGATCTGAAATTACGGTCCCGTTTTATAAAGCTCAAACTGCATTTTGAAATACTGTGTTGCGCTAGTGTCAGATTTTAAGCTGACATGTACAGTTCAATGATTTATTATGTATAAGGGTTTAAGTAGAACATTGGTTTTTTTAATGTATGCTTTTTAAAATAACGTAAAAAAACCCAATAAACAAATGTACATTATTCGCTATAAATATACTAATTTCTGAGAAGCAAACATACCTATAATAACCGTACAATCCGCGTTTCAAAATACACAGTATTTAGCATGTCTTGTGACAGAAGTTTGACTAGACTGCAACTTTTCTGAACAAGACAAGAAAACTGGTGTAGTTTTTCTGAACCAAGAAAACTGTCCCATGTTTATATAAGCAGGGCATACGACAAAGGCATGTCGAGGTTTAAAGTGCCCGCGCCCCTTGTGGGCGTTTTGGAGGTCTAGGGAGGGGCGTTTTTAAAATTTTAGCATTTAGGGGGCGCTGTGCAGAAGTTTGAGTGGGCCATTGTGTCTATATATAAAGACTACACTTTCACGTGCAAAATTTAAACAAAGGGAAAATTCTCAATATCATGCATTCATATAAATCAAGGGCCCATTGAAAAAGGTTCAAAATATCACCTACGAGCGAAAGTTTTATACGGTCCGAGACTCGACACTTTTTACGTATGTGTTCATTATTTTGTATTTGGAGTAGAAAATCCATTGCATAAAATACATACAACAAAACATAGAGAAAAGTGTAAATTTTGAATTTCGTTTTTTGTTGGGGGCGTTGGATAATTTTACTGCGGAAAAAGGAGCGATTCTTTCAATAGGGTTAAGAGACACTGTGTCCTACTCGCAGACAGATTGCATTGAATCTCAGTTCCCTAACTAACATCCCTACCACTGTTAATTTGGGCCGACTCTGGTTGGTTTGGGTGATGGAAACAATGACAATTATAATACATAAGCCGAGACGGTGGTAGGGGTACAATGAAAGCATTTGTTCGCGTACATAATCGTAAATTCATCCGTATTTTTATCACACTAACAATCTTAAAATCGCGGTCTAGCTTGTTGGAAAAATCGGTAGAGTTGGCTGGACTGAAAAAAAGACTCAATAGTCTTTAAAGCAGTCTAGGGAAAGGGTGGGGCTTTCATTGTAGAATCTCAGTTCCCTATTATTCGAATCTCGCATTCCTGAAGCCTGTGATTTGGTACGACTGTATGATATTATAATATGTTATTATGTAACATTATATATTTATGCTTTTCCATTTCTTGCTGCGTGTACGAAGGCACTTAGAACGAGGTGCCTCAAGTATTTTGTATAACCCGAAGCAGTGCGTAGTTACCTATAACGGTGCTTTACAAGATAAATATGCCGGTGCTGAAAGACCGAGGATTGATTATTTATTTATTAGTAATGTAACGACCACATCGTGGTATAGCGGATACTACTGCTACTGCTTTCCCTTAACCGCACCCAATGGTGCATAGGGCACTGCATCGGTACACCAAGTGCAGTGTATCTTGATCATTTTTTTACGCTGAACCGGACAACTATATTACTTTATTTCCCCTCCATGTTATTATTATTGTTATATTACAAACTTTATGTACCAACCCTTATGTATGGTAGTGAAGCGTGGTGTTGGAAAAAGAAGGATGAAAGTAGACTAAATGCTGTTGAAATGCGATCTACTTATGTGTGGTAAGACTATGTATGATAGGTGTACAAAAATGTCGAAATCAGAGCAGAGTGCAAGGCTGAGATAAGCATTATCAATTAAGAAAGGGCTTTTACGATGGTTTGGTCATGTGGAGCGAATGAGTGGATGAAAGAACGGCTAAAAATAAGTTTAAATGCAAGTGTGCCTCGATGTAGAAGCCGAGGAAGGCGGAGAAGAAGACATGGCATGACCAAGTACGACAATTACTTGAAAGTGGACATGTGAAAAGTCGGAATAATCGGCGAATATGCATGAAATGATTTATGAATTATGAATGTAGAGGAAGCAAAGGAAGTATGTCAGGGACAGAGTGGTATGGCGTTCTATCCTGTTTGTGATGGTTTATTTTAGGATAATTTATTAAGCGCCATTTTTGTGAGAAATCACCTCAAGGGTACGTTCGGTATTCTCAATTAATTCCATTCCCAATTTATGAATAGAGGATCTGAGACAACGATTATTTAAGAAACGATATTAAATATATACGTAGGCGAAGTACTGAACTCCAATTCGTCTTGCAGCTACAAAGCGCATGGACTGTTGGAACTCAGATTCACATACGTCCAAATCAAATTAAAACTATTTTACTAAAAAGCGCGTGACATACTAATTCTACTGATAGCAGATAGAGTCTAGAATCCAGGTCGTCTTGCAGCTACAGAGCGCATGGACTATTGGAATGCCAGCTTCCATCTGATATCAGTAATTGGGGTTAATGATTTTGCGAAAAAGTTTAGTAGTTTTAAAAAATTGGGGCAGGATTACAATACATATTTTTAACCTTACTATTACAAGACACTACTCTTTGTTTCGTGTCCCCACCAACAAAAGAGCCTATAACAAAAATTCTTTTATCCAACGTTCTTGTTTGGCATACAACAAAGACTTGTAGCCATATTGACTACACAAACATTAAACTATCTTCACTAAAAGCTACATTAAAGACACATCCAGCGACTTAACTTCTCTTTTTAAATACAAAATTCCATCCCTTTTCCCATTCCTTTCCCTCTCCTTCTTGTATGTTATGTATATACTTACTTAATTTTATGACTCTGTTATTGTTAACAAACATTCTGCGAAAACCTGTTATTGGGAGCTTTTTTTAAACATTAAGATTTGTACATGTATTACCTACTGTTTCTCTGTTGGTTTTCCAAATAAAAAAATAAATAAAATAAAAATAAAAATAAAATAAAGATGGCTTGAAGTTAGTTAGTACAATTTCCTTGAACGATACTAATAATACCTATAGAAGTTAAAATAGTTCTACATAACCTTGAAATTTCCACCATGGCCGGCGGGCGAGTTGCCAGATCGATAGGTAATTTCCCAGCGGTTGGAAAGTGCATTAGAAATTGCCATATTCCAGGAAATGTTTCAACTGACATGACAGTTGGTCTACTGCACAAGTGCTGCCAGCTACAGCCAACTAGCGCGAACTATATATGGGCACGCTTTTCAAAGCGAGTTACACACTGACTTATTTAGACATTATTTATTACTTTACTTTTTTTGCAGAGGTGCGCGTGGACGGATTGTTGAACTATATTTCAAACATCGCTACAACGTATCTGTATACATAAAATAAATAAATAAATAATATTCAAGTTCTGACGGCATATTACGGTAATCGCTCAATGTTTTTGTTATAATTTTTTATTTATTTATTAAATGTAACATAATAAACTTAAATCTAGATCACGCCAAACGAGTTTTCACTTGTTTCGGCGTGTTTCTTCTACCGAGTTTAAATAACACTTGTTATATTATTATATAAGTAAAATTTAGTTTAAGTTGTATAATATGAAATTACAAAGTCAAACCACCGCATACCTAAAATTCTTCTAAGACACCTATTCTCAAAACTCGGAGGTCTGCTGAAACACAGAGGTGAGGCAACGGACACAGCAACCCTTGGTATCTACTGTCATCCGGCGAAGGCGTTTCGGCTGGCTATGCCATATACTACGTATGCCTCCCGAGAGCCTTAACCATGCTTGTCTATTTTACAAGGCATCAGGTTCTCGGCGTCCTGGTCGCCCGCTGTTGACAATTCGTCGGCAGTTTGCGTCAGAGCTGCGGGACGTGGACCTGACCTGGGAGGATGTGCGGGAACTGGCGGCAGTTTGTGGATTCCATATGCTCCACATAGGGAGCGGATATGGTATGATGATGATGACTTGGAAAGATTGGTGAATATATAAATAAACATCTAAATATGTACATAAAAAAAGATATATTTTCCTTCAATCCATTATACACCGTTTCCCACGATGAGACCGCGAAACTCCAGAGGGTGATTATTCATGATATTCTGAGAAAAAAATCTTAATAAAGTTTTTCAAAAAACTCAATTCTAATTTCTTAAAAAAATGATTAAAATATGAATAAAAATTCACGCGTGTAATACCGTCCATTTTTGAACTGGCTAACACCACGTGACCTGCACCAATTTCAGATATGAAATTCGAATTTTGAATGTCCGCACAAGGCAAGGCGTTCGGTGACCAGAGCGGACCCCCACTCCTCCCCGCCCACCGCCACACCCCGCCACCGCTAGCATTTCAAACAGAAGCCAGTATTACATAGTCGCTTTTTTTAATACTTTTTTTAATTAATTATTATTAAAAAAATGCCCGGATCAAAAAACTTTATAAGGATTTTTTTCTCAGAATACCATGAACAATCACCCTCCGGAGTTTCGCGGTCTCATCGTGGGGACACGGTGTATAAGATAAAATTTATTATATTTCTTTCTACCAGCATTTTTTTATTAAAAAAAATACTGATTCACTTCATTGAAGAGGGTGTGAGTGAAACATAAGGACCTAAGATTCATTTAAAATTCCTTCAATGATTCGAGAATATTATGAACAATGACGTCAGTCATTGCATTTTGTTTACATCTCCGATTTATGATATCCAATGCGTGATTAGATCATTGATTGGTGAGAAATGTTACTCATTATCACATCCGCATAGCGCGTTATTCACCTATATATTTCTACGAACGGCTTTTAGGTAGTAAAATACAAATCTATAGATACACTCTCTCGTAGGTATTTTTTGTTTTAACCACAAGGCAACATCCGGCTAGCCCAAAAACAAAACATAATGATTTTTTGCATTAGCAGACACCTGTGAAAACTCACAGCCATGTTTATTCAATGATGGAAATGTAAAATCATTGTTTGATTGTTAATTTAATGTGTTGGGTTTCTAGCACTAACGGCTATCAAACTCTTAAAAAAGCGTATAGTGATTCTGTTCAGACTGGTATGGAGATAAAACGTCTCTTAATTAAATATTAAGTTTTTTAACAATTCCCATAAATAACTTAGTTTTTGTTTCTCATAAGACTATTTTTTACTAAACAAATCTAAGTACCTATATCCTATATACAATTTTCTCCTCTATGGCTGCGAATCGTGGCACCTAACCAGGGCCCAAGATAGCAGACTTCTGAGTTTAGAGAATAGGTGTCTTAGAAGAATTTTAGGTGTACGGTGGTTTGACTTTGTAAGGAACACAGAGGTGAGGCAACGGACACAGCGACCCTTGGTATCAACTGTCATCCGAAGGCGTTTCGGCTGGCTAGGCCATATATTTATTATTTTTTTTTTTCTTTAAAAAATCTTATAAAACATACATGTATTATATTCCCAGGAGTTATAAAAACTCATTTTGGGACCGGTATTATTCACATTTTTAATTACATATTGCACAATTTAAAAAGACGAATAAGAAAGACGATTCAAAATTAACACATTCAATCTTAATCCTAAACATCATATCTATCATTGAAAAACATATTTAAATACAGATCTTTAAGGGCTCTACTATGTATTGCTTTATTTATTTTTATTTCATGGGGTAGATTATACTACATATGCCTCCCGAGAGCCTTAACCATGCTTGCCTATTTTACAAGGCATCAGGTTCTCGGCGTCCTGGTCGTCCACTGTTGACAATTCGTCGGCAGTTTGCGTCAGAGCTGCGGGACGTGGACCTTTGACTTGGGAGGATGCGCGGGAACTGGCGGCCGATCGCTTGGCCTGGAGGCAGTTTGTGGATTCCATATGCTCCACATAGGGAGCGGATAATGTATATATGATGATGATGATGATATACAATTTTACAGACTGTCAAAACCATTTTTAATATCATCAGTAGACTAATAACTAGGCTTTGACATTGCGAATCAATTATTTGTTTTTTTTTTAAATTCTATATTACTGTACTATACAAAAAATACAAGATTACACACGAATTAACTAAATATTTTAACTACCTACTGTAGCAGCATACTATTTTTATCCAGTGAGGAAAATTTAAACAAAATTAACTGTTAAGACAAAACAAAAATAAATTATTTACTTCCTAAAAGAAAAACAACAATAGCGCAGCGCCACTTCACATTTATTGGACCTAAGATATATATAACCAAATGGACACACAAACCAAATTATTAACCGACTTCTCCAAATGCAGGGTCGGTGTCGTTAGTTGGATAAGTCTAATGGGTCGTGTATATATTGAAAATGCCTGCAAAAATATAGCTATGTAATTATTAGAATTTGGTATGCAAACATATTGTTTTGTAAATTCTAAATTTGTGAAATCCAAACTTGGTTCTATTATACTAATTATGTAAATATTCAATTATGTTTAGTACTACAATGCGTTATGTACTACAATGCCCTGACTCGACACGGACTATCTAGTGAGTCGGGGCCAGATCATTGGCATGGGTCTCTACTGATTGAGTCGCCATCCCATTATTGTGATTATTAAATGTGTGAAATGTAATAAATAAATCAAATAAAAAAATAATAATAAAGCCTTCAAAGTTCACAATCAGAACTTTACGCCATATTACATGAATGCCAAGGATTGTTTCTATTATATTGCTCATGTAGATGTTCTGTAGTATACGATGCTGTACTAAAGATGCCCTGACTTAACACGGATTATCTGGTGAGTCGGGGCCAGATCATTGTCATGAGTCGCCATCTTTCTGTCTAATTAACTATTTATTTTGTTTTTAAGACCATTAACAGGCCTAATAAACTGGCATTTAATGTGTAAATTGGGTTCTTCCCGATTTTTTTATTTAAAAAAAAAATTATTGAAAAATTACAATATGAAGGGAATTTTTTTTTAATTTTTACGATGTCATATGAATTTTTTAGCGCGGTTTGAAATACCTCTTTTTCAAATCGCTCGCAAAATCCTCCATTTGGCGCGCATGCGGTGTGACGTCACAGCAATATAGGCGCTTACTACGGAATGAATTTCACGCTTTTCACAGTGGACGGGTATGACATCATTAGCCAAAAACGGGCGTTAAAAATCATTCATATTTTCGTGTTTTTAAAACATCAATTTATTAATAAAAACTAAATTTTTGAGTATCGTGTTTTATATCGTTGGAATTGTAAAAATATACTTTGAATATTTATAACGTTTTTAAGAATATTCATGTTATCTGGAAGGACCCCATTAACAGGCTAATAAAAGCCCTAATAAATTGGCATTTAATGGGTAAATTAAGAAATTGAGAGGAGATAAAGCGTGATATTGAAGCATGAACTTGGGTAGACAGGATTGCAGCCAGTAAGGATAAAATCGATTTGCTCTTAAATAATTGTCTCTGCGGCACAAAAACATCATTATGTGGGGAAATTTTGATCCTAGGCAAGGGTGGAAAGAATCCCACGTTAGTTCTGAAATTTCACAGAGCAAAGACATCGTTTGTACGCAAATTACGGTGGGGTACATTAAGGCAAATTCGAGCTAGGATATCTTGTGATTGTAAACGAAAATATACGTGAAATGTTAATAAATAAAACTATTACTAGGTACGTAATAAGTCACCCCCTTTCTATTGAACTTAAGGTCATATTTAATACTTTATTCAACAAGGTCAAGTTAAACTCAGGTTTAAAATCCGCCCCGTGATGGAACTGTCACATTTCACATTGATGTATGTGTGTCATGTGTCATATATATTATGACGTGGAACTGCACACGTAGTACTGATACTCACATATACACATAGAAACAAATAATGTATTGGCGATTTGTGGTGGTCGATTGTGTGTCAGTCGATCGAAGTTTTTACCGCAGAATTACTTTCCATTGTCCCGAGGAAGAATAGCACTTGTGAATTGATTATCAGGGCTGCGATTGTATACTTATCACTCAAACCCACTTTATACGGGACAAAAAACTGTACACTTTGCAAACTGTCCCGTATAAAGCGAAAACTGTATGGAATATTGAATGGCCGACGCGACGATTGGCTGACCTGACAGCTAATGTTTTTTTAATGTAAACGTTTAAGTAGATATTGATATATTGAATGCTTTTAAAAACGTAAAACGATGGGGGGCCTGGCGAGGCGGGATACCGTCTCCACACGGGTGGTTGTAATTACTAATAAATAATGATCGGGGGTAGAAACTAACATACCCTACTACTGTTGATTTGGGCCGACTCTAGTTGGTTCGGGTGATGGAAACAATGACGATTATGATACATAAGCCGAGACAGTGGTAGGGGCAATGAAAGAATTTGTTCGCGTACATAACGTAAATTCATCCGTATCTTTTATCACACTAACAATCTTACAATCGCGGTTTAGCTTGTTGAAAAAATCGGTAGAGTTTGCTGGACTGAAAAAAGACTCAATAGTTTTTAAAGCAGTCTAGGGAAAGGGTGGGGCTTTCATTATCGTATAATATGCTAACTTCGCTTTACTCTCTCACATGCTATGTTTGCTTTTCTTACTTTCATAAATGCGACTTTGCTTTTGTTACATGTTAACTTTGCTTTATATATCTTATATGCTAACTTCGCATTGCTTTCTTACATGATATATTTTCTTCCCTTCCTAAATAATAACTTTGCTATTCTTATTTTCTAACATGCTAACTTTCTTATATGCTAACTTTGCTTTACTTAATTTGGGTTACTTAGGTGTTTGGCCGCCTGGTAGCGTAGTGGATATCGCAATGGGCTTCTATGTATGAGATCGTGGGATCAATTTCAGGCGGGGTCAAAATGAAACATAGCACAGTAATAGGGCTCTTCCCGATAGCATGAATATCCTTGAAAACGTTATAAATATATATAAAGTATTATTTTTACAATTCCAACGATATAAAACACAATGATCAAAAATTTTGTTTTAATTTATAAATTTATGTTTTAAAAACACGAAAATACGAATGATTTTTAACGCCCGTTATTGGCTAATGACGTCATACCCGTCTACCGTGAAAGGAGTGAAATTCATTCCGTAGTGAGCGCCTATATTGCTGTGACGTCACATCGCATGCGCGCCAAATGGAGGATTTTTGCGAGCGATTTGAAAAAGTGTTATTTCAAACCGCGCTAGAAAATTCATATGACATCGTAAATTTTTTTTAAAATCCCTTGATATTGTAATTTTTCAATAATTTTTTTAAAAATAAAAAATAAAAAATCGGGTAGAACCCAATTATTTAAGTTTTCACAGGGGAAATGTTTTTAAGGCTGTTCCACTTATGTATATCTTCCTAGGATAAAATAAATACGTGCCTACAAATTTCGTTTCAAATTCTACGCCCCTGTTAATGAAAATGACAGATAGTAAATATAATAGATGGACTATAAAACAGTTGTGTTGTGGTGTGCAATAAATTGTAAAGTTAGTATTGACTTGAGTTGTACACCTGTGTGTTCTGTGTTCTGCGCGTACTGTGTTCTCGCAGTTCATTGATTTACAGAGGGGTATAGGAGCAAAGGCAGCCCTCAGAAAATAAAAAATACTGATACAACAGATTTTTTAAATAAAAATAATAATAATAATAATCGGCTAGCATAATACATATAAATGTATTACACATATAGGACCATTTTTTGTGGGAAATCCCCGTTTCATAATTTAAAAATCTGTCCAAAGCCCTTAGCATTAAACTATATTAAATTATAAGCATTAGCTTAGTTAAACAGAGTTTTTTATACATGGAGTAACAAAACTCGTAGTACAACCCGTAAACTGGTGAATCTACATCATATTTGGAGTCCATTGTGTAATATGACTTCTTAATCTAAGTTTTTTAAAAAAAAAATCACACATAAAAGCAGTATGGCAGATTAGGTAAAATTGCACGAATTTTTATTGAAATGCATTTTTTTAAAGTTGTTTTCTTCATGGATAGTATTAATTTGACAAAAAATTATATTTGAAAACAATTTACAAAAATTTATCGAAAAAAAAAATTTCCTTCGTGCTCAATTTTCTCGAAAACTATGGGTCAAAATAAAATTTAAAAATTACGAAATCGACTCCAAATATGACGTAGATTCACTGGTTTCCCGCTTGTACAACGAGTTTTGTTACACCATGTATAAAATTGAGTAAAAATAGTATAACACAAATTAAAATATGTGCAAACCTCATAAGATAGCACAGATCATTTTATATTAAAAATTTAAGTAATTTTTTTTAAAACAACATTTTGAGTGTGTCCAAATACTTGTAGACAAAAACTGGATTTCACCCATTACGGGCTAATACGCCTAGATATCCATATTCCCTTCCAAACTTCTCGTCTCTGTTGATATGTCAAATTGTATTTTTTTTTTCTTTATTATTTTTGCTTATAATTTTTTTTATGGCTGCCTTTGCTCCTACTATACCTATCATATAACCCTCAATTATTATTTTTGTAAGTGGATTTGATTTCTCTGCAATTACTTGGTCTATTTATCACTGGCTGAGAAAACCGAACAACTAGGGGCAAAAAATATGCTGTAATTAAGGAATTATTGATCTTATAAATCGGTTTTTGCCGTGGTAAAATAATTATGTAAATATCGAAAGCAATCAATCGATATTAGTAGCCCTTGTAAATAACGTCAAAGACAGTTTGTTAATCATAAAAATATCAACTATATATATATATTATGATTAACAATCTAACAATCTATAGTATAGGTACCCAAAATAATTTGACCCGTGGCCCTCCTTTCAGACACAAAATTACATAAGGCCCCCTGGAAATTTACCTTTTTTTAAATTAAATAAAACAGAAAAATGTAGTGTACTTATTTTTTGTACATTTAATTATAGTGTCATAAATAAGATACGCGAACGCTGTAACGACAATGTAAACCAACCATCATAGGCCCATAGCGGTCGATTCATGAACTACATGAGTGTACGCACATAATTTGAAACATCACAAAATCATAGATGATATTTATTATACGTATGTACATCCTGTAATAACAGATTTTAAAAATTCTATAAGGTCATACATTTTAGCACCTCGTGGCCCCCAGATTGCTTTCCAGGGCTCCCCTACCCCCCCAGAACTAGAGAAGGCCCCCTCAGATCTCTCCGGGGCCCCCTGGGGGGGCAGGTGGCCCACTTTGGGAACCTATGATCTAGAGTCTAGAGTATAGTAGAGTTATAAAATGTTTTTAATGAAGAGTTATATTATCAAAATTGCTCAAATCATGCAGAGGTCAACAACCAAAGTAAAAAACACAATCGTATTTAATCATTTCCATTCAATAATTACAGTAATTATGAAATAATTCGATGATAATTAGAGCAATTATGAATGTAACGTGTTGTATTTAGCTTTAATAATAGCTGCAATTATATGTATACAATAATAATAGAATTGTAATGATTGTAAGAGAGAAATACAAAACCAAATTCAATTGTAGGTACACTGAACTCTTTAAGATAGTTCTAAGGGTCTGTATGATTCTCGTTCGATGCTTCCTCTTAGGATGTCGACTCCCAGCTGTCCCTCCATCTTTTTGCGGGTCGTGGACTTGACTTGGGAGGATATACGGGAGCTGGCGGCCGATCGCTTGGCCTGGAGGCAGTTTGTGGATTCCATATGCTCCACATTGGGAGCGGATATGGTATGAATTGTCAACAGTGGGCGACCAGGACGCCGAGAACCTGGTGCATTTGTAAAATAGGCAAGCATGGTTAAAGCTCTCGGGAGGCATACGTAGTATATGGCCTAGCCAGCCGAAACGCCTTCGCCGGATGATAGTGGATACCAAGGGTTGTTGTGTCCGTTGCCTTACCTCTGTGTTCCTTACAAAGTCAAACCACCGCACATCTAATATTCTTCTAAGACACCTATTCTCAAAACTCAGAAGTCTGCTATTTTGGGCCCTGGTTAGGTGCCACGATTCGCAGCCAGAGAGGAGAACAGGTGTGATGCTACTGATTATAGCGGTGATAGGTTATTTCTGATTGAAGCATATTTTTAAATGCTGCACCAAACATTAAGTACTTGAAAACCAATAACTTGGTCTATAAAAAAATCATTAAATGTGCTATTTTTCATGATTTTCAATCTAAATGAATTCAGTTCTCACGACGGTTTCAAGTAGACAAAATAATAAACGAAATGATACATAAAAAATCGTTTCAATACGTCCATATGCAAGAGATTTTACATAATAAAATCTTGAATTTATCTCAATGCGATATATTATTTAAATTCTATAGCGTAAAATCAGACCCAGCTTATCATTATGGTTCTATTACGAAATACAAAAAACGTTAAGTAACTCTATACTTATAATGGCTAACCTCAATTTAAAAACCTACCCAGGCCTATTAATTATTTCAAGTACCTGCCGGACAGAATATTTACGGCTAACGAATTACGCGGGCACTTGTTATTTGTATTGCCAGCTAAATAAAAAAGGAAAATGTAAATGTACTATTTCACATTAGTTTCGCTATTTAGCTGCGCTTTGTTCGCGTGGCAACATTGTACTATTTTTGAATGATCGAATTAGCGGGAAAATTGTCCTATTTGACAGGTCATGTTTTTAGGCTTGTGCTTGAAAATCGGAATCAAGACGTGGCAGAGTAGGGATTCAAAACGGGTAACCACACGTTCAATTTTCATTGTTTATTTTGTGAATAAATCGTTCCTACATTTTTGTTCAAGCACATTAATTTACCAAGGAAAAGAAACCCGTTTTAGCTCAAACGTTTATTTTATTTTACAGTTCATTATTTTTATTTTATTTTATTTATGGGTGGTATCTCGTTTAAATAATTATAAAACGCCGACGTTTATCGCTATTGACGTGATTAAGAAAAGGTTTCCATAAATCCTGGGTTTTACTGCCAAGGCACCGCGCGTTGATGTCTTTTCCCTTCATTTGTAAAGAAATCAAGTTCTATAAACTAATCTCATCATGATTCGATGGTATCATTGCACGCTCAATAGAAACCCAACGCTTCGTATGTTAATTTTTTTAAATAATGCTATTAAATTTATTTATTGCTAACCAGTATGACCACAATTCTTCATCAATTTGTTTGTACTTTCTGTATAAACTACTATATTTCGTTGATTGATTCGGCATTCACTTTGTAACACTTCATAATGAATTATGATTAAATAAAACGATGTTATGTGTTACTATTAAATGGTTTTTATTCTATAGAAATAGAATTTACCTACACTACCTGGTTTCGAGAGTAACGTTCTCCCATCGACTGGTGAAAAGACACTTAATTAGAATACAGAAAAATGAAATTGCAATACTTAAGAATCTACACAAGGGTAACATAAATATTGATACATAGAAGTAATAGAAAAAATAGAAAAAACACATCTTGGGACAGTGGTGATGGTAAAATACTAAGAAGGTATGCAAAAAAAGTTTGATAATTAATTGCTTGCTAAGTGGTGGCAGTTGATGTACTGGGGTCTTGAGGGGTGGTAAGGGTAGGGGGGTCTTGAGAGGGGTAGGGGTCTAGGGAAGTCATTTGAGAATTGCGTTTTAAAGGGTACATAGTTAGAAGTGAAGATGATACATGAAATGTTTGATTATTAATTAATATTTCATTCATTAATATTATGTTAGTCACGAGAAAGATATAAAAATAAAAATTACTAGGTGTGTTTTGCTTTATACTTATAGTATAGGTCCAAGTTAGCGGCGCACACTAAATAAGGCTGAGACGAGCATTATCGACAAAATTAAGAAAGGTCTCTTACGATCGGTCATGTAGAGCGAATGGATGATGAAATAATGGCTAAAAGAATTTATGTTGGAGTGTGCCTGGATGTAGAAGTCGAGGAAGGCCGAGAAATACATCGCATGATGTACAACAAGTCTAGTGCTTGAAAGTGGGCATATGAGAAGTCGGAATAATCGACGTCTATGAGAAGATGTAGGAATGTGGAGGAAGCATGAAAAGTATCCCAGCAGTGTGTTGTGGCGTTCAATCCTCTCTGCCTACCCCTTCGGAAAACGTTAGTTAGTTAAATAATAACCCGTAGCATCCTCAATACATGGCGTAACAAATCTCGTAGTACAACCCGAAAACTGGTGAATCTACATCGTATTTGGAAACGACTGTGTAATATGACTTTTTAATCTGAGCTTGAAAAAAAATTTTTTTTCTTCTCACAAAAGATTTCATAAGTATGGCAGATTAAGTCAAATTGCTTAAATTTTTATTAAAATGTGTTTTTTTATTTTGTTTTCTTCGTGGATAGTATTAATTTGACAGAATAAGTTATATTTGATAAAAATTTGCACAAAATTATCGAAAAAAAATTTGACTTCGTGGGTACTTAATTTTCTCGAAAACTAAGGGTCAAATAAAATAAAAAAATTCTACAAAATCGACTCCAAATATGATGTAGATTCACTGGTTTCCCGCTTGTACATCGAGTTTTGTTACACCCTGCTAAGTATTTTTTATGCGTCACAATGTAAGTAAAATCTAGATGATCTTGAATTTTTTACACTATCATTACCCACATAATATTATGTAAGAACAATTAAGTGATACAATGTGTAATTATTATACACAATACAAGTGTTGTGAAATAAATTTAGACGTAATAATTCATTAAATTAATTTGTAAAAACCATGGAAAATCGTAGAGAATGCCATAGTAAGGAAATCATTCATAATTTAAGTACGCGTAACATTCCCAGGGACGTATTCGAGTATTAAATTGCCCTTAATGGAAATATCGCGTATAACGAAAACCGATGAAAATATGTCCAATTGATTAAGAAATATTAATATTAATATTAAAATCAATATGGATGTTGTAAAACCATGTTTTCAATTGTAATTTTCGAAAAAAAAGTTGTTAAAAAATACCCGTTCACGAAAACACAACACTGTTTGTCGTGGCTCTCGTGACGTCATAATTCGGTCTTTAGGTTTCTTTTTTTTTTATTAAAGCGAATTAAATACTTGAAATTCGGAGTTAGTGCCCTGGAGCTGTCGAAATCATCGAAAGTTTCTACATTTTTGCCTATTACTAATTTTTTACTATATTTAATTTCCATGATTTAAAAAAAATATATATATATATTATTCACTTGTACATATCGACGCCTCCTGCGTATAATATCGTAACCCACAAAATGCGATTTTACAGGAGGAGCATTTGAAAATATTTTCGTTCGTATGCATTGGTTGTAGATAGGACAAAATACGCCCCAAAAAGCCCATATTATTGGCAAAATATATAAAGATATAGTTAAATACAGACGAAATCCACAAAAAACTCAAAATCGACGATTTGTGGGTTACGATATTATACGTAGGAGGCGTCGATATGTATAAAGTTATGTTAAATTCCCGCTTAACTGCAAATCAGTTTTTAAGCAGGGATTTGCTCTCTATTACATTATGTTTTTTTTAACATCGATACTTATACAGTTTTTTTGGTATTATTAGATATTATTGGTCATGTGGAGCGAATAAGTGATGAAAAAACGGCAAAAAGAAGTTTAAATACAAGTGTGCCTGGATGTAGAAGCCGCGGAAGGCCGAGAAAGACATGGCGTGACCAAGTACGACAAGTACTTGAAAGTGGACATGGGAAAAGTCGAAATAATCGGCGTATGTGCATGAGAAGATGTATGAATGTAGAGGAAGCAAAGGAAGTCTGTCAGGACAGAGTGGTAGGCGTTCTATCCTCTCTGCCTACCCCTACGGAGAAATGGCGTGATGGTTAGTTAGTTATTTAACAGATTCTATTTATTTTTTAAAAATAATTATAGTATTTGAAAAATAAGGTTTAAGGGGCTACTAGGTCCACCCTTTGTTAATTGTAAAATGTAGTAAGCGCCCGGATGAGCGCTCGTTAAAACACGACCAAAATCCGATCGAACGTTGCGCCGTTTTGTTTCATTATTATTTGCATCGCGTACATCGCGTGCATCGCGTACACGATAATCTTTTTCAAATTTAATAAAGTAAAATCTACGGAATTTAATATAGTAAAATCTACGGAATTTAATACAATCAAAAATCTACTAATGTTTTACAAATTTTAATCAACGTATTCTTTAATACATTTTTTTTAAAAAATCTTATATGTAGTTTTTGTGTTATGCATCAAATGTTATTAAAAACAGGGGGTTTCTTTAAATTAATTGTGATTCAACGAAATATTTTAATAAAAATTTAGTCCGATAATTCACTAGAAAAAGAATTAATAATTAAGTCAAATTTTTTTCTTTTTTATTTAATGAACCATGAAGTACAAGGGAATTTTGCCCTGACGTACATGAATGTATGGGGGACCCCGTAAGGGGCCTTAAATGATATTATATTTTAAATGCTTCTTTCGTCTTCTTTTTTTCCTCTTCATTTACTATTTTTTTCTTCGGGCAGTCTATTTAAAATGCGTGGGATTATACATGCCCTGGTCCTGTCTCCGTACACATTTAACGCTCTCTTCTCTATATACATTTTCCTTTTATTTGATTGATGTCTAAATTCTGCCCTGCAGATTCTGCGTAAGAACACGTTACCAACAGAGTAGGAGAGATAGTTTACGAAGGCCTACACAGGTAGAGACACAGAGACAGTATCTGGCTACATATGTACAGTAGATATAGTAATATAACCCGCGTCTCGAGACTACTGACGTGACACACTATCGGCCGTGGAATGTTAAGGGATTGCCGCAATATTCAACTAATCGCTAATCGCCTATAACCTAAATACCGACCTGCACAAATTCATTTGGCGATTTGAGAACTTTATTATTTAATAGCCTAGCATAATAAACACATATTTTACTTATTTAAATTAAAGATTGAAGCAGGTTGAAGAATTTGTGTATTTGGGAAGTATGTTTACAAGAGACGGAAATGTGGATAAGGACATTGAGAGAAGGAAACAGAGTTAATGGTGCCTTGAAATCGATAGTGGCAAATAAGAACTTATCGAAAGAAGCAAAATTGGCAGTACACAGCGGAGTTCTGGTACCAACCCTTATGTATGGTAGTGAAGCGTGGTGTTGGAAAAAGAAGGATGAAAGTAGACTGAATGCTGTTGAAATGCGATCTATGTGTGGTAAAGACTATGTATGATAGGTGTACAAATGTCGAAATCAGAGCAGAGTGCAAGGCTGAGATAAGCATTATCGACAAAATTAAGAAAGGGCTTTTACGATGGTTTGGTCATGTGGAGCGAATGAGTGATGAAAGAACGGCTAAAAGAAGAAGTTTAAAATGCAAGTGTGCCTGATGTAGAAGCTGAGGAAGGCCGAGAAAGACATGGCATGATCAAGTAAAACAAGTGCTTGAAAGTGGGCATGTAAGAAGTCGGAATAATCGACGTGCGTGCATGAGAAGATGTATGAATGTAGAGGAAGCAAAGGAAGTCTATCAGGACAGAGTGGTATGGCGTTCTATCCTCTCTGCTTACCCCTATGGGGAAATGGCGTAATGGTTAGTTAGTTAGTTAAATTTATGATTAATTAATAAATTGGGAAATGTATATTTTTTAATATCGCCACACTACCGTTTTCCTATCGGCAACACCACAGATGTCAAATGTCAGCCTATTTTACGGTCTTGCTTCTCAAATTTTTACCGTTTTATGATGTATTGAGGGTGTAAAAACCTGAAAAGTCCTTGATAGCGTAAATTCGTTACACAAGTTTGACATACGCGTAAAGTGACATTACTGCGCGATAAAATGACAGTTGACCGGAAATGACGCGATAGATGCGCGATATAAACAGAATGCGGCAAAACGTGGGTAGACACATGATAACTAAATAGAATAGAGCAGCTGATGAAGGATAATAGGATAATGTGTAAAAAATACCAACTATGTAAGTATTAGATTCGTTTTTCGTTTTTTTTTAAAGTCTGACTCACCGTCATACTTAAGCCAATTTTGTTACAGCTTTAAAAAATATATTAAGCTAATCCATGCACCTCAGGTAGGAGTTATGCACACTGCTATGGATTACAAACATTTGAGGAAGGTGGCGATTGAAGTGGGTATTCTGGGAACTAATAAAAACAAAATAGAGGTCGTCCCGGAGGCGAACGGAACCGCATACCTTCAAACAGGTAGTCGTATGGTATGGGTGAGGATGAGGAAAATAATATCTTGTTGGTTAGAGAATAATATCAAAAGTGAAAAAGTGTAAAGAGTTGTAATAGTAGTAGCCTCATACTGAATTTAGTACTAAATTTAATGTATGTTAATTACTCCCCCTGTAGCTCAAGCACAGATAACTATCGACGTAGTTAAAAGCGTGCTATTCACGTGCTAACGCTAACGATTTGAGCGATCCCAATGACATAACGTTTAATACCGCGAGCATTGACGATCTGAGCGAGCGGAGCCGAACTACGCTATATATCGCGGCCTTTATGTCAAACGTCAAATCATCGCGCTTGTCGGATTTTTTATTATTTCGACTGCTTTTCTCAATATTGGCTTGCCGAAAACCGGCTATATTATAATAAAGATTGAATGAAGATTTGTGCGAATAAGATATATTTCGGGAAATGGCTCGCGACTAGTATGCGCTCGTTTAATAATCCCGATCGATAACTTTTAACGCGTGTTCCATTGTGATCGCGAAAACGTTAAACATCCATGGGTAAGAAATCGTTATTACGTCGCTTATTACCGAGTCGGTACTGATCTGTGATCGAGCAACTGGCCTGTCAGAAATCGTAGTGTTGGAAAAAGAAGGATGAAAATAGACTAAATGCTGTTGAAATGCGATCTATGTGTGGTAAGACTATGTATGATAGGTGTACAAATGTCCAAATTAGAGCAGAGTGCAAGGCTGAGATAAGCATTATCGACAAAATTAAGAAAGCGCTTTTACGATGGTTCGGTCATGTAGAGCGAATGGATGATGAAAGAACGGCTAAAAGAAGTTTAAATGCAAGTGTGCCTGGATGTAGAAGCCGCGGAAGCCGAGAAAGACATGGCATGACCAAGTACGTCAAGTACTTGAAAGTGGTCATGTGAAAAGTCGTAATGATCGGCGTATGTGCATGAGAAGATGTATGAATGTAGAGTAAGCAAAGGAAGTCTGTCAGGACAGAGTGGTATGGCGTTCTATCCTCTCTGCCTACCCCTACGGGGAAATGGCGTGATGGTTAGTAAGTTAGTTTTATTATTGTATTTAGAATGAAGTACTGCAGTAATTTTAGTTTAAATTATAGATAATAAACAATTATTTATTTTATTTATTTATTTTTCCAAACTTCACGCTCAAGGCACTGTCTTTTAACTTCGTGGTCAACTCCTAGAACACCAGAATCCAGATTTATCCTGATGAAGTAGAACTGGTTTCCACGACGAAAAAAACTCATTTCAATACAAATTAACGATTATCATCTCGAGACAACCGGTCCGAGCTTCAGGGACGTCTTCCATTAAGGATTCTAGTTACTTCGCACCGTGAATTCTTAACTGCGCCAACTCAAAAAAGTCAACTTTTGGGCAATCGCAAAAAAATGCTTTTATTTCAATACTGTTTCATAGAAATTGCAATTTTAACTAACTAACCATCAAGCCATTTCCCCGAAGGGGTAGGCAGAGAGGATAGAACGCCACACCACTCTGTCCTGGCACACTTATCTTGCTTCCTCCACATTCGTACATCTTCTCATGCACGTACGTCGATTATTCCGACTTCTTACATGCCCACTTGTTTTACTTGATCATGCCATGTCTTTCTCGGCCTTCCTCGATTTCTACATCCAGGCACAGTCACATCATATATTTTTTTAGCCGTTCTTTCATCATCCATTCGCTCCACATGACCGAACCATTGATCGTAAAAGACCTTTCTTAATTTTTCGATAATGCTTATCTCAGCCTTGCACTCTGCTCTAATTTCGACATTAGTACACCTATCATACATAGTCTTACCACACATTCGCCTGAGAGATCGCATTTTTCAACAGCATTCAGTCTACTTTCATCCTTCTTTTTCCAACACCACGCTTCACTACCATACATAAGGGTTGGTACCAGAACTCCGGTATGAATGTTATGTCTCAGCATGTGAAAGATATAGGACCATGTTTCTTGGACAAAAATGTGGTGGTCGATGTGAGCTGTGAAGCACACTTTATACGGGACAGAAAATTGTACAGTTTCTAGTTCAGAAAACTGTACAGTCTGTCAAAAGACACGCTAAATATGTATGTTTTTTAAGCGCCATCCTAAGTTATTATCCTAGGTATGTTTACACTAAGCAAATTGTTTTCTAAAAAACTATGGTTTTCATGCCCCATTGTGTCGTATTGTAAACTCAAGACGGGATCTGGACTTTTTCGGTGTAATTCTATCAAGATTTAAACATTCACTGAAGTAGACCCGATCCTGTCTTGAGTGTGTCCACATTTTATTCTAACTGTCTTAGCTTCACCAATTTAATGTTCTGTCACTTATTTTTACTGCTTGTTATCCCTTTTATGCTTTACTATGTATTTTAAAATGGATTTTTCCGTAAATGTTTATTTAAAAATATATAGGTAGTAATGTAAATACGTTAAGTAAGTATTTGTTTTTTTCGTTTTTAAAGCATTCAATATATCAATAATATCTATCTTAAGTGTCAGGTCGGCCAAACGTCACACTGAGCATTCAATATTCTGTACAGTTTTCGCTTTATAAGGGACAGTTCTCAAACTGTACCGTTTTCTGCCTCGTGTAAAGTACGCTTAGCGTGATATTCTCAGTTGATTTTTGACCAATTAAGACTTGGTGCAGTGTAGTACTCAGGGTGCGACTTAAATAACAACGGAATTAAAACCAGAACGAGATGTTTATTTATCGATTTCTTATCGTTTTACTGGTTGCGTTTTATCGTGTCGGTAAAACTCTATCGGGGAATGTTTACTACGGTATGATGTGTCGATTTTTCAAACTTTCGATGGTATGGGCGCCAAAAGGTACATTTTACCTAGAAAATAGTGCCCAAAATATATCGATTTTGGCTGGCTAAAATTGCCTGTTTTGAAAATTTTGTAAGAGATTTTTTTACATTTGTTATAACAACATTTGTTGTAACAAATGATCAAGATTAACTGCACTTGGTGTACCGACGCAGTGCCCTATGCACCATTGGGTGTGGATAAGGGAGAGTAGTACTGTATTTATATTTTTACCGGAAAAGTATGTTAATAAGTAATAACAAAAAAACATACCAATTTTTTATTTTTTTAAATTATCGAGCCACGTATAAATTTAATTTTATCTTGCATTTTTTAAATGTATTTTATGAACAATTTAAATCAAAAAATACTTACAAAGAAACATTGCCATTATGCTCCTCTTGATTTTTTTCCTCGGAGATAAAATACTTCCTACACTTTTCCCTTATCCGCACCCAATGGTGCATAGGGCACTGCATCGGTACACCAAGTGCACTGTATCTTAATAATTTTTATTACATGAAGGTAGGATGATCAGTCTTACGATTATCAGTACCAGTCCAGGGTAGGAAAAACCCATGAGTAATAACATATTTTAAAATCTATTTTAGCGTTGCTATGGACCTTGTATAAATTTCGACATCAAAATAAAAGAAGATTTATACTTATAGATTTTAAATTTTACTCCATTCATTTGTCCTTGTAGGAATATGACATTCCTGTACATACTTCAAAAATATTCAAGCAACCTAGATTCTGACATTATCTGCAACGCCAAAAAATTTTTCTTCCAACTCATTTGATTTTGACACTTAACAGTAACCAAAAAAAAATGAGTTGCAGAAATAATTTTGCTTTTCAGACACAGATTTTTTTTTTTACATTGCTGGAAATTGTTTCTTCCAACAAACCATAAAACTATGTAAGTATTGTTGTATACTGTACATTGGCAACAACTAAAGATTATTATTATTTCAACAACATTTTGAATGTGTACAAATACTTGTAGACAAATTACTGGATTATACCCATGCTGGGCTAATATCAGATATTATTGATATCCCAACAGCAGTATAATTCATACTAATAGAAGTTCCGAAATTCGTCATGTATGGTTATCAGCTGATGGGCGGAATGGGGAATGTTGTAATACATCAAGTGGCCACTTAACCCAGCCAATGACAGGTCATAAGCCCTGTAAACGCCTGGATAATCCACATTCGTTTCCAGAGTTTCTTTTATCTTTAGTGCTTTCACACAAACATCATTGTATAGATTACGCAGACATCATAGTCTAAGCTTAAATCGAGAGGCTAGATCTAATCTAAGCTTAAATCGAGAGAGGATAAATAAATTATGTGTAATGTAATAATATTAGTCTATGTAAAAATTATATAGTACTAAATAAATATAATAATTAAAAAAATAATTTTAAAAAAAAGTTTCTCTGTCTCTGTTGGGATAACAATAATAAAAATTATTATTATTATAGTGATTCCTCCAAGATTACTACAGACCCAAGACCCAAGTAGTTATAGTAGCAAAATAGTTTTATTTTTTTTTTTCGAAATTTGAACCTGCGCTTCGATTCTGTAAGTGTTTTTAAACTACTGCGCATACGATTTTGTACTGAATTCGTATGCGCAGAAGTGTCTAAAACCTTAGAGAATCGCACCGCTGCTTTAGTTTGAAGTTCATGGTGTTGTATATGTATTTGTATACTTTGCAACAATGTTTTTTTTTCCTTTTTATAATATGTATAAACTTATTCCTCTATGTTTCACTGTTGTTATTTTAATGAATTATGTAAAAGGCAATTGCGCCGTCTATAAATAAATAAATTATTAAAATTTCGAATTACGCGGGCGCCAAAGGAATGTGTCCAAGTACGGACCTGTCAACTAAATATATACAAATCACTGCGTTTCTCAAACACGTTTTTCCACATACCTTTCTTGATCTTCCAGTAGTACCTGTAGAAGAGATACGCCAATCCGAGGAGGATCAAGACGGCCAGCAGAGTTCCCAAAACTGCACCAGCGATATCCCCTCCTCCGTAGCACTCCTCGGCGGCGTCAGCGAATCCCAACAGAAAAACAGCGCACAAAACCAAAAACGAAGACAAATTCACCGCCATTGCCATTGCGAAACTGACAACTGGCTAAATACTAAGACAAACTTATAATATCAAGCATCAACTTGGTATCAACCATCGAAAACACCACAGATTACAAACTTTTCTTCAATATTTCGGCACGCAACGACGCAAAAAACGCAGTGTTTAATATTTATGGCACAGATGCATCAAACTGCAGCGGAATTTTCACACACAAACACAACAATTTTGTCTCGCTGCCTGTCACTTTTGAATTCAGGACTCAAGGTTGCACATAGTTTGCTAAACACGGGCCATTTTTCTTAGCAGATTCGATTTATATCACTGTGAATTTCAAAGTTTAGTTTGTCGCGGAGCGGCCGTGCGCGTCGGTCGGAGGCCGCCGCGTGTATGAGGAATTGAGGAAAGAGGTAAGAGGATCGTGGGAGGAGGTTCAAGACTTCAAGACATAAACGCACGTGAAAATATACCTTACCTGCTAAAAGCCGTCGCGGCCAGGTAAAGGTATGCGAGCAGACACCTGTTTGGATGCTCAAATCTGGCAGCGCCGGGGATCGGCAACGCGCGGCCCGAGATATGACAGGTGAATGAAAAATCACGGGTGACAGTCGACGGACGACAGATAAAAGACGACAGACGACAACAACAGGTGACATTTCTTACCATAAAAGGTTTGTATCGAACAAATTTCTAATGAGTTTACTAACTTTGCCGTCACCACGCAAAAGTTATAATAAACAATAATAAACGTCCTATAAATATCGCTGCAATAATCTTGCCTTCATCTAAAAAAAACGATCAACGAACAATGCACTTGGTGCGAACGAACAAACCAATTCAGTGCCCTATGAATATTGGAAAACATATACATTTCAAAATATATTATATGCAATGGTTTTGTAACCCGTTAGAAGATATCTAAATTCTTTTCTGATTTACAATTCACTATCATTAAAGATAATGAAAATAATAATACAAGTATGTAGATAAATCGCATTACTCAAAGAAAACATAATTTCGTTTAATATCTCTGATAAGAAAAAGATAAGAGCGGAATTTTCACACTTCACGTTATCTCGTATTAAATTTTTGTTATTGTTAATCGCATGCGACTTATCTACTGGAATTAGAACAATAAACATTAAAAAATAGATGAAGAATAGTAATGCTCAAAATTAAAAGATTAGATCCAATCAATTATTTTTATATACATACCTTCTACTTCTTAGAATCCATTCGTTATTCAAACCTTACCGTAGAAAATTTATTGTGAAATGTGTTATTTTAACTGAAAGTGCAGTAAACTTTGTATTTACATATTTATATTTGAACGGGTGGTGGCCCAGTGGGTAGCGTCGCGGTCTCTGAGTTCAGAGATCGTCGGTTCGAATCCCCACTTTGACACGACTCGATTCCTATTTTCAAGCACAAGCCGCTTAGGCTTTATTAGAAATAGTATTTACAAATTGAAATATGTGCAAATATCATAAGATTGCATAGATTTCTTTTAAATAAAAAAATATTTAAAAAATTTACACAAATATTTACCCGTTCCAAGACAGAAGCCTCTAGACGTCCATATTGCTGACATTAATGGCGCTTTTATATGGGACCGAAAACTGTCCAGTTTCTTGTTCAGAAAGCTTACTGTTCAGTCTGTCAAAAGACACGATGACTAAAATATGTACTTACCAATATTTTTAAGCGTGATCTTAAGTTATTGTCGTATGTTTGCATGCAAGAAATTGTAAATATATTATAGTTGATAATATAAGTACCTATTTTATTTGTTTTTTTTACGTTTTTAAAGGCATATAAAATGTAAAACATACGTCAATATCTACTTATACCTACATTTACATTTAATAAACCATTAATTGACAGGTTAGCCAAACGTTGCATCCTCCATTCAATATTCCATCCAGTTTGTGTGTTCCACGGGACAGTTTGCAAACAGAACAGAATCTTGTTCAGTTTTCGGAACCATGTAAAGTGCGCTTTATTGAAATATAATTGACAAAGTTTTATTGATTAAGCTCAATCCTTTTCCCTAAACTCTCTTGTCTCTACCCATGTCAATCCCTCAGCTCCGCCAAGTATATCAAGACGGCGCGAAAAATATCGACAGTTCAACATATAGGTTTAATCAGCATTTTTTTCGGGAGACCAAAAACAAACCAACAATTTGACGTTTTACGCAGTTTTAATGTATTTCATTTTAAGAAATGCAAATTTAAAAAGATTATTTTTCTTCTCCTGAAAATATTCAGTAAATGGAACAGTTTAAGACACCAAAAAAAATCTTTGTTGCATTAATATTTTAATAGACGTATAGAACTTAATAGAATTATATAGAAATATAGGTAATATTAAAAATTTACCAAATCTACTGATTCGATAATCATAAAGCCTCTCTTTCTATGCGATACGATTAAATATGACAGAAAATAGATAAATGCTTTCTCTTAAAAGCGTTGCTAGTAACATTACTATTATATTTTATTTGAAATAGCTTTACCTACAACGCCGCTCGGAAAATGACGGCTGACAAGAATAGATTTTAAAATATTTATTAATTATCAGGTAATTCCTATGTCGTTATGAGTCATTTGATTCCTATGATTGATGTAAACGTCATCTGCGTTTATACCTCGATAATATTATTATTATTATAATGAAATGTTTTTGGTTGTCGATCGCTATTCTACTTCTCTCTCCGGCCGCTAGAGGCTCCCTCGTCGCCGCGCGACTGTCAAAAGTTTGGTTATTTTTCACTGTATAATTTTTTTCGACGTAAAAAATGCGTTCTCAATTAAAAAACCGGTGTATCGGGTACGCCCGAGAAGATGCCGAGTCTCGTAAAATTGTAATAGACATATCGCTGTGTTTTAAACTCTCTCCTCCTCGTTCTAAGAAAAATATAAACTTTTTAAAACTATCCATCTTAGCCGAGTAGGTACCTAGTATAGGGTATAGAATACAACTGTCTAGAGCCAAAGGAACGTAAGTGGTTTTTGAAGATTTTATCATAATGTCTACAAATAATATCTCACAAAATATTGAGTTGCTTTCTTTAGCTTCAGATATCGCATTTCAGTTGCTCGATCACAGATCAGTACCGACTCGGTAATAAGCGACGTGATAACGATTTCTTACCCATGGATGTTTAACGTTTTCGCGATCACAATGGAACACGCGTTAAAAGTAATCGATCGGGATTATTAAACGAGCGCATACTAGTCGCGAGCCATTTCCCGAGATATATCTTATTCGCACAAATCTTCATTCAATCTTTATTATAATTTAGCCGGTTTTCGGCAAGCCAAATATTGAGAAAAGCAGTCGACATAATAAAAAATCCGACAAGCGCGATGATTTGACGTTTGACGTAAGGCCGCGATATAGCGTAGATCGGCTCCGCTCGGCTCAGATCGTCAATGCTCAGCTCAGCGATCGCGGTATTGAACGGTATGTCATTGTGATCGCTCAAATCGTTGGCGTTAGCACGTGATTAGCACGTTTTTAACTACGTCGATAGTTATCTGTGATTGAGCTACAGCAGCAATCAGTGTAGGTACTTCTTCAAACAAGAATTCACTAGAAGGGGCGTTTCCATACAAATTTTCTAGTAATATACGCTTCCTAGGGTTAATTTTATAATAACACTTATTATCAAATTCCAACATCTAAACACTCCAGCACTTAGGCCAATACACGGAACGTGTGATGTAGATGTCTAGTGATGACCTAGATGACTATTGATGACGAAGTGAATGACGTATTGGGTAATTATAATAGATCCCTCAGACACGGTAGTATTTTTCAAGTATGGAACATCACTTCTCTGAATTTTTTTTCGAATGTGTACTGTAGGTACTGTACTGTCTTTAGTTTTGACGTGATAACGTCTGGTAAATCGATGAACGCCGGCTGCACACACGAAAAAGCATGACTCATTGTCACGTTCCGCCTGAGCCGAGTGTGCAAGCGAGAGAGCGGAACAAGCGATAGAGAGGCACGATCGGATCTAACTCTCTTCCACTCCATCGGCCGATGCGTCCGAGTAGAAGGGAGACAGCAGCAGCACACAAGATACAAAGTGAAAGTGAAATTAACGAGTGCAAAAAAATGATAATTTATGGAAAAGAAATTAATTTTCTAAATTTGTATTATACAAAATAATGATAATTCAGTAATATAAATTCAATGTTTTCTTACGACGTTATCACGTAAAATTTTCGTCCGTAAACAGACTTTACAGACAACCAAAAGTTTTTTTAAATTGTTAAATACAATTTTAAAAAGACTTACCCCCTTTTGTTTTTGAGCTGTCCATGTAGTACTACGTTCTACGTTACGACGCAGTATATAAATATTATACAACTTATTTTCGGGAGGCTTCGTCCATCTCCGAAAGTCTTCGTAGGAATTTTAGGAATTTCTTCCCAGCGGATATTATGACCTATAGATTTGCATAAGGCAATATAAATATTTATTATACCAATCGTAGAATCATGACACGACATTTTCATATGAATGAATTTTGGAAGAGGGGTACTGAGACTTGAAAGTTATACCAAGTTAGCGGCGCTCACAAAATTTTCAGTTTTGATTTTTTATACGGAAAAGTGCGCGAATATTAGGTGCCGTGGTTTTCAACAAATGCATTCTGCCCGTCCTTACTTACGGCGCGGAAACAGTGACTCTGACCAAGCAATCCTCCCATAAGTTGCAAGTTGCACAGAGGAGCATGGAGAGGATTATGCTTGGAATAACATTAAGAGACCGAAAAAGGAACGATTGGATCCGACGCCAGACAAAGGTCTGCGACGTGGTGGAGCGAATTGCTTGGTTGAAGTGGAAATGGGCCAGTCACATAGCCAGAATGACGGACGACAGGTGGACGAAACGCGTTCTGGTGTGGAGACCGAGAAACCAGAGGCCTCAAGGATGAGATGGGTGGACGACATCAGGAAGTCTGCTGGAAGACAGTGGATGGGGGCGGTGCAGGATCGGGAGGAGTGGAGACGGCAGGGGGAGGCCTATGTCCAGCAGTGGACCTCAACGGGCTGAAATGATGATGATGATGACGGAAAAGTGCGCGATTATTAGGAATATTTATTAGTTAGTGAATATTAGGTGCGGTGCGGTGGTTTGATCTCTTAAGGAACACAGAAGTGAGCAGAAACCAGCAACCCTTATTTATTGAAGTTATACTTCTTTGCGCCCGTTAGACACTTTGGGGTGGGATGTTGGTCGAGAAACCGCGTCACGCTGATTTTTAAGAGAAAATGGCGCTTAAGAGAAAATGGCGCCACAGTCACTGATGCTTGTATTGGTCTGACTTTGACAGTTGTCATTTCTTTTGTTTATTTACTTCTTACGCGTCATTTTAGCGAATTATCTTTTTAGAAAAATACGCTATTGCAATGGCTTCGGTTTTTCTCCATGACTTAAAGATGAAAGAATGATTATAGAAGAAATAACTGATAATGATAATATAGGTGTATAATATAATAATGAAGTCACGTATAATATATTGAATATAAATATATTGAATAATATTGAAAAATGTCTTATATTTCATTTATATATCCTGTCTGTTTGTGTGCGTGAGTGGGTGTATGAGAATGGCCAAAGAAGTATAACTTCCACCGTGTGGTCCGACGCACACCGATTTTTTTTATATTTATGTTGTGCACCAGTGCTATGTTTGAACTAAGAATTTTCAATTTGAGGTAACATATACAACATAACACCAATTACGTGGACAACAAAATGTACAAGACAAATTTCCGAAGACGTGAAGTGAGCAAAACAATAGTATACAAAGTGGTTATGTTATGTCATGTGTATGTGTGTTGTTGTAGGTGTGCGGAGTGTGGTGTATGTGTTGGGAAATCTGAATATTTAAACGCAAGAGACGATAAGTAAAGAGAAAGAGGATACCGCCGCGCCGTCCTGGCAGACCGTCGATGACCATCCTACGGATGTGTTCGGCGGAGCTGATGGATGCGGGCCTGACGTGGGAGGAGGCGAGAGAGCTTGATATATTTGCAAATATTGTCATCCGGGATCCGGCACCCGACCAGTATGACTTGGAAGATTGCGCGGGGACTGGCGGCCGGTCGCTTGACTTGGAGGCTGTTTGTGGAATCCATATGCTCCTCATAGGGAGCGGATATGGTATGATGATGATGATGTTTAAGAACTTTGGATCAACTGGCGGATTTAATATATAATACAATGCCCTATGGCACAGGGCATTATTGTTTCATTTATTTATTCCAAAACTTTGCACAGTGACGTCACCTGCTACGAAGGCACGACGCAAATAAGGAACAGATCACATTCAAACAATACGTCAAGTTATCGATACTCTTTCTACGTACGTTTTATTCAAATGTGTTCCATAGGCCTATATCAACAATTTTAATTTTTTATTTTTTATTATTTTTATTTATTTTTTTATTATTACTACTACTACTACTTTCCCTTATCCGCACCCAATGGTGCATAGGGCACTGCATTGGCACTCCAAGTGCAGTGTGTCCTGATCATTTTATTACATGACGCTTCCTGTCCAAGTATCACACATGAAATATTAATATGATAATCACATGTAAGTAATTAAATATTTCATGTTGACGCCCTACGGGAATCGAACCCGCGACCTCATGCACGCTGGCCAAATGCGCTACCACGCTAACACTATGCCACGAGGCGGAAAAATTAATAAAAATGAACAAAATTGAAAATTCCTCGCCACTTTGCGACATTTAAATAGCAAAGTAAAAGCAGGTTACTCGGTATTTTGCTACAGTGAGCAAAAAAGTCAAAGCATTCGTATAGGTAAATTGTATTGAGTGGTGTGATTGGTCTTCTCTTTTAATCAGGTGGCGAGTAAAATAATGGCGGGGTGCGCTGTGATTGGTTGACTCAGGTGATAGTATTAGTGAGGTCGATACCACATTCTTCCGATTAATTGTTGCATACATACACCTGTGTATGTGTGTACCTGTTTTGTATGAGTGTGTGCACGTATATTATAGTGTTGTCACAAAATGAATGACTAAAAATAATTAAAGGAGTGAAAAAAACTTTTGGTCGTCTGTAAAGTCGGTTTACGGACGATAATTTTACGTGATAACGTCATAAGAAAACATTGATGAAAAATAGCATACTTTTATGAATTGAATTGAATTATTATTACTGAATTATCATTATTTTGTATAATACAATAATTGAAAATTACAATTTTTTCCATAAATTATCATTTTTTTGCACTCGTTAATATCACTTGCACTTTGTAGTTTGTGTGCTGCTGCTGTCTCCTTTCTACTCGGACGCATCGGCCGATGGAGTGGAAGAGAGATAGATGCGTCACAAACCGAACGCTTAGGCCGATCGTGCCTCTCTATCGCTTGTTCCGCGCTCTCGCTTGCACACTCGGCTCAGTTGGAACGTGACAATGAGTCATGCTTTTTCGTGTGGGCAGCCGGCGTTCATCGATTTATTAGACGTTATCACGTCAAAAATAAGATGATACAAACACGGTTCTGTTCAATTTCTTAACTACTACAGCATCCGCATCTATTTCTAAAACGTGTTAAAAAATTATTGCTCTAGTGCTAAATTCCAGGTTTTTTTTTTTTTTAAATTTATTTTATTCATAATTATACAAGATATTTTAGCATACATAATATTGTATTATTGTTCCCGCAAAGCCGGGGCTTGTCTGCGGGTTACATTACTTTTTTTTTTGTTTTTTTTTTTGTTTTTTTTTTTCTTTTCTTTCTTATAGTATACAATGATTTTTAAAGGTGGTTACACATTAATTGTTGAGAGATATTTGTTTAATGTGCACTTCACTGATGGTATCACTATCTGTTTTTTAATACGTTTTTTATAGTATACGTTTTTTATAGTATTTTTTTTAATACGTTTTTTATATAGGTAGTGTAGTAAATTCAAAATCGTGGACTACGATTGTTTGGTGAAACTACTGCGGTTTTGTCTTTTTCAATGTAGATATTTTACAATCATTTTTGAATAATAAATCGGTCTAGTTTGTTCCCTAGATAATAGTTTGAATTATAGCGAATAAGGGAAAGTGTAGTAGTACCTTTAAAAAAAAATATAAATTTTTAACATTAGTAACCACCCTATCATGTATCATTCAACATTCTACCAACGGCCACGGACCTACTTGAATGGAGAGTCGCCCAGAGCGGAGATTTTTTAAATCATTTTATTAAGGCCAAGTTCCAAAACCATCGTGGCTCGTGGCCATGTTGACCCAAAACTAATTTGGTAAACAATACCTACCCCTTGTCGAGTCCTGAACGTTACCAGGACTTCTGGTACCTCCAGATAATCTTCTGCTCCTGGTTATTCGTGGTAGCTTCCGATAGCTCTTGGTATTTTGTGATAACTTATGGTAACCTTCATGGCCATGTACCGAAACTTACAGTATTTGAAACAATACTCCCCTGAACTTTTATTTTTAATTAACTACCAATCACCTCTACCATATCACTGTAACAATATTCGGACTGAAACACAGCAAAATTATATTGTTAACAGAATAATGTATTATTGTGGTCCTCTTTGATTTTGGTTATTATTTTAAATAAACTTTTATTATTAATATGTTTAAATGTATAAAACTGTAACTATTGTTTTCTCTAACATGGTTTGTTCTTTTATTATTTCTATTTTTCTTGTATAAACATGTAAAAGGCTTTATGCCGTTATTGTAATAAATAAATAAATAAATAAATCGTGGGTATACTGGCAAAAAACGCTAACTCGAAAATATGCTGTTTGGATTTAATGATGCAGTATTGTTAAGTTTTTAAAGCTCTACAATCGGCAGAAACACAAATTTTGGATAACTTATAAAGCGCCTTTTTTCTAAAGTACCTAACCTAAAATCATATTTCTTTCTTTCTCTAAAATAAAAAGGAAATACTGCTATTAACAATAAAAGTTTTCTAAGTATGAAAATTAATTACATGTTTGAAAAAATGAGAAATAATTAAAGTTTCAACTCATAATGCAATAGAATAAAAAAAAAATAAAAAAATAGGAAAAAAAAGCTTAAATGCTTGATTTCTCAAAACAGGTATATTAGAGTTAACGTTTTTTGCCAGTATACCCACGAAATATTTGTCGTGGTGTCGTAAATTCCTAATGGTTATTTCTGGTACTTACCTCCAGATAATCTCCTGCTCCTGGTTATTCGTGGTAGCTTCCGATAACTCTCAGTATTTCGTGGTATCTCCTGGTAACTTTGGTAACTTATGGTAACCTTCATGGCCATGTACCGGAACTTTCAGTAAACAATACTAACTTCTGTGGTGTCCTAAACTCCTGGTGATTATTTCTGATACCTCCAGATAATCTACTACTCCTGGTTACTCATGTTAGCTTCCAAAAACTCGGAATTTTGTGATATCTCCTGGTAACTTTGGTAACCAGGATATATATATATATTGTACTCAAAACAAAAATTCGATGCCTAAACAATACCCCTTGTTTCTTGTGGTGTCCTAAACTCAAGCTTTATCTATACTTTTATCTACATTATCCTCTTCCTGGTTGGTATTTCGTGGTAACTTACAATTTACAATAACAACTCGTGATTGATTGATATGGCATTTATTTTGTAGAATTCCATGATATCGCGACAGTTTGATAATGCCCTTACAAGGCGAAACAATTGTCACTAACTTGATACTTAATAAAATCACGTAGAACCAAAAAAATCGTTTTTTGATTTTAACATAAGAACAACTCGTGATATTTTACGGTATCTCCTGGTAATTCGTGGTAAATCCGGATATCTTCTCTGGTAACTAATCCTGTTATTTTATGGTATATCTCGTGGTATCGTCATTAATATCATTGGGTAACGTCCGACTATTTTTATATTCTGTGGTATCTCCTGGTAAAATTTCTAGATGTTACCTTTACCAAAATACCCCTACCCAAACTGAACTGAAACGTGTCGAATTAGGTACTTATAACCGATGATGTTTATTTTACATAAATAGGCCTTGTTAGAGGAAAACAGAATGATTACAATGTGTGTTACTATTTGATAGTAATAATTGGTACCAAATAGTAACACATAACATTGTTTTATTTAATCATAAATCATTATGAAGTGTTACGAAGTGAATGCCGAATCAATCGACAAAATTATTTAAATGTTTTAGATAGTGGAAGACAGATAATATAGTTGTCTTTTTTTCACTGCAAAATACAAATGGAACATAACATTTTGACAGCAAGCTCTCTTTGAAATAGCTTGTCTAGTGTTAATGCTTATAATAACCTCTGTCATGCAAATATTTTAATTGAAAGGTAATAAGCAACTTCCTATTTTCTATAAGTACAATCATTAATTTTTTAATAATGAACTTTCCGCTATTCACTAATTTACGGAAATGTGTGAGAAAACAACATTATGGAGACAAAATAACTTTCTTAGAACGTGTAAATATGTTAATTAATTTCACCAAATTATATTTTGAGTAATCGTTTCCTTGAACAGGGCGGTGCACTATGTCACGAACTGGACCAGCGCAATTCAGGAAAAAAAATCTTTGTCACAACACGTTTTTCCAAAATGAACATTTCTGACTGTCAGTTATTTTTTAATTTTTATTTTCATAAACAAATATAACAAATTAAAATAATTTATTATTATTAAATTCTATTATTATTTAAGTTTTATTATCCTGCATCCACAGAAATTTTTATGCAATACGCCTGTTAGTACTTTTTTTTTTACTTATACCGAATCTAAATCATTACACACATTTTATTTATAATATTTTAATAATACAACACAATTTGGTACATAAATTAATTATGTTTATTACAAAACTGAGGGTAGGTTGGAATATAATATTGCTACATAGCAGCAAGACCGCCCGCCGCCGCTGCACACATTATTATTTATTTGTATTTATTTTACATAATAGTTGTGTAAGGTTCCTACTTTAAATGTAATTAAGTGCCTGAATTTTAAAATCTATCTCCCCATTTCTTATCTATTTTTTCAGCGAGCAATTTTTTTTTCATTCTTTTTGACATTAATGGCGGCCGTTATCACTGTTTATTGCTGAAATCAACGAAGATACAGTGTTAAATGAAATCGTCGACGTTCTGGAAAAATCAGATCTTTATCTCAATCCAAACAGTTCAAAATGTTATATACATACCGTAGATCGGTTCTTGGACGAGAGGGATTATAATTACTCAATTGATCATCTGATAGACAGAAATCTGCAGCTATTTAATTTAAATACAGACGACTTTTGTCTCTATCTCGACAGCCCTTCTGAATTATTTCCAAATAAAGAAAGAGCAATAATGGCACGCGAATTTCTGGGAAATTCAAATAATTATTCGCAAGGCTCGAGTGATTTTAAAAACGAAGATTGTGTAAAGCGTCGTTACAGCGAGAAATTTAAATCAGTGGATCCAGTTAAGGTTGTGGATTTTAAAGAGAAAAGATTCTGTCGTCTTTGCGGATTTTCAACATACACCGAGAGCCTATTGCGTCTTCATTCCATGCAGCATTCTGAATTTGTGTGTGTTAAGTGTAAATTGTGTTTCGTTGCTAAAAAGCAGCTGTTAAATCATGTAACTGCAACACATCCGAAACCGGAACAAAATCAATCTCATTCCCCCCAAAAAGAGCTCAGCATCTTCGCTAGAACATTCTGTAATACGGAAAATTATTCAAAACAAAAGAACATAAAAAAAATAGTCAAAATGGTGATTCCTCAATTAAAAAGAAATGAAAAAATAATACAAAATGTAGGGCAAGTTGGTATATCTAATAAAACAAGTACTCACTCGCAGAGATCCAAAAGACAAACAATTAAAATATCAAATGCAACCCACATATTTAAAAAGGCGATTGAAAAACGTGATAAAGTTGTGACTTTGGATAAAATTAAGTGTGTTTTGTGTAATGGATTGTTTGCTACTAAGAAAGCGATAGCGGAGCATTTTAAATGTTGCCCTAGATTAAAAAAATAGGCACTGATAAACTTTTCTGTAACATATCGAAATAAAACATTTGGCTGGCCATAAGAATAATAATACTTTGTTAAGATTAAGCACTATATCTTTATCGTTTTCATATTCATCCCACATTATGTAGAACATATGGGTTCCATAGACTGCCTCCAAGCTACTCAATTGGCAGCCATTTCCAGTCCGCATCCTGTAGATCCGACGTAAACTGCCTTAGACTGTTAGCAGTAGCTGTGCATGACTAGGGACTCTGATATAGACAAGTATAGTCAAGGCTGGAGAGAGATAATTATCATCCATAGACCATACATTTATTTTAAGTTTTAAAAATAAGTTTTTTAAGGTGAAACCTATTAATATTCAGATTTTTATCATCTGCATTACTAAGTATCCAGTGGTCTTTAATCGTACTGTCCCTATACTGCAAATACTGACTAAATAACAATGAATAAGTATTAATTATTTATGAAGCCATTGTAATAAGCTTTTTAAACTCTATCTACTGGTCTAATCCGATGAGCCTTCTATAAAAGTTAGCGTACAATAAAAACAAGTAGTTATATATTATTCTGCATCTTCATAATTTATTGCAAGATGATCAGTCTTATGCTTCAGTGCCAGTCCAAGTTAATAATAAAGGTACATGAAAAATATTTTGTGGAAAATTACATTTCAATAAATATTTAGTTTTTACCCCACTGGGAATCGAACCCGCATCCTGATGCATAGTAACCTAATCTGCTAACCTTTCCATCAAAAGACGGACATTATAATATAACGTCTACAAAGAAACAATACCGCCTAAGAAATATACAGTTCAAAAATATATTTTTAATTAAATTTGATAGAGAGCCGAATTCCGCCCATGTCTGTTTATTTAGTTCCTAATATATCCGCTGGATGGCGCGCACAGAGGCAAATAAGTAATACCAGCCAACCGGGGTTGGTTAAATTTTGTATGAAATACCCCCCATCTCCCATATTAACCTAACACTAGGTCTCGCCAGCCGGTCAAAAGAAGGAAAAGTGTATACTATTTGTCTCGTCTGTAAAATTGAATAATTGGCATTTGGGTGGTATTGTTTTGTTCATGGAAGATAATGTTATAAGACTTATACACCATTCCTTTATACATAGAAAAACCTAAATATTATGTAAACCCTTCAAATGTTTTGATGCTAGAAGCTAGACTATTTAATATGTCAGTTTTTGCAGTACAGGACAATAGTTTAACATATTTTTTGAGTAAAATAATGTTCCCTGTTTATTTTATCAACCTTTTTGTGTTCATTTTATATTTATGTGTACTCTGCTGTTACTTTAGTTTATCTAGTTTTAATGGCAACAACAATGATTGTATGATAACAATTAAGTATTATTATTTTCTGTATCAATATAGGTTGGGCAATTATATTATTACTAGTTTATTTAATTTTATATTTTGCATCCATTGTAGTCCAAATTGTTCATTGTTCATTCAATGTCATTAAATGCAAGCTTCAATAAATGTAAACTTAGTATGTTTTTAGCTATTATTAAACTGTATTTTATTTAGCTGTTAAGATGATAATATTTTTTAAAAAAACACTCATTTAAATTTAAATCATGAACAATGATTTAATACGCATAAACGTATCTGAAAAAAAACATACGTATTATAATGACAAATCGGCAAACACTATGTCATTTGTTTAAGTAAATATTATAGTTTCATAAAAGATTTCTTGATTTTATGTATACAGTTTTTGTGTTATAACAAAAATACAAGTCAGCAAGGAGTCTAACAAAAGCAAAGTTTACATTGGTAATAAAAAACGATCCACTGTATTGACATGTAGATTTGTAGATGAGCTATCTTTTTGCAGATTTTTTTATGAGTTTCTAACCCAATTCATGGTTTTGTACTGTGATGGAAAGTGACGAAAAAAGCAACAGAAACAATAAACTCCATTTTGACTAAATTGAAGTTGGTCTTTTACACATTAAGCTGTGAATAATATATTATGCTGATAATAATACTGAATTTAAAGATCTCCTAGTTTATAGTTTATGCGCCATTGTGCCTTTATCGAATATTTAAAATACACATAACTATAATACTATTTAAGTCAAATAAAGTACAAGTCATCTATCTCATAATTTTAGCACATGTATCTAATTATTTACATTTTTAAAGTGATAAACAGTGCCTTGTTACGAGATAAGCATCTTGTTTTTAATGCTATTGAATGGCAAATAACACCATTATACTATAATCGACGGTGGAATGGAAAAGGTAACCGAGCTTTTTTTCGCTTGGTAACTTTTTCTTTTCCATATGTATTTAGATTTTAAAGCCCTAGTCCAACTCGCTAAGCGATACAAAGTTCCGTTTTAAAGTAAGATATAATCACGCCGTAAAAACCAAAGCCAATAATACAGTTGTTCCCAAAACCTAAATATCTAACTAAGTAACTAACTATCACGCCAATTCCGAAGGGGTAGGCAGAGAGGATAGAATGCCGTCTATGGCAAAGAATATGCAAATCTTCAAAGTGGTTTTCTTTTACCCTATAAAACATGCGCTTAGTAAAATGGAAATTTATGCAAAACAGAATGGGCGTGATGCGTGATGTTATTTGAACAAGTGTTCATTAAAATGCTTCCTAAGTGATACTACAATATGGTTATATTTAATAATAAAGGTTAAACTTTTTAGTTAACAAATTAATACATTTAAGAATTTATCAAAGCATGCCTATTTATGTTGTCTCTATAATTGTTACTTACATTTATAGGACCAAGCTTGTCTCAGGTTTTTAAAAAATCTATCCTGTTAAATTATTGTAGTGAATAATTTGCCATATTTGTTCATATAATATGTATCGCTAGAAAACCTTAAAGATTTACATTTCTTCCATAATATTTACTATTTCAAATACCATTTATGATTCTTTAAAGGTTTGAGTTAAATATTATAAAAATATCGTATATTTCTTAAAAAATATATTTATCCTAAAAGTGATAAGTAGGTTGCAGAAGTCATAAAAAATTGTGTTTATTTCAATGGTCGCTCTGAGTTTTTTTTTTAAAAGCTAACTTCAAATTATTTTGTTATTATCTGAATAAAAAGCCTTCAAATTGTATTTATAAGAAAATTTTACTGAAGGTAGCAACAAAAATTAAGTAGTGATTTTAAATTTAAAAAAACAACCAAAAAAAACAAAGATGAACCAAATACTCTCAGTAACCATTCAGTGAATACTATCATTAGTACCTTTTGATAGTTTTTTGTCTTTTTTTTTTTACTAAATAATTTCATTTGAGTTGCCAAACATAGAAAAATGTCAACAGAGATGGTTCAAGAGAAAATTTCAAAAACCACTTGGTAAGTTGGACTGAAACTATTTCTTCTTGAACTTTTAGTTTAATTTTTTCTATAGTTTTACAATATTATATTTGTGCCAACATGGCTAACTTTGCACAGGCTTAAGTACTTGATACTAAATCAAAGTTTGTGGAGAGAAGAGAGAGAAATTGACATGACAGCTGATTATATAGATAAATACTCTGAAGTTAGTTGCAAAGGGAAGCTATGCACAGGTAGAGTAGAATTGACTTGAGTTTGCCGTTCTGGTAATTTTTTCTGCGCATGTCGATTCGGCAATGTTCGGGATTTTGCCGATTCGGTACAGTGTGTTTAAAATACATGTTACCACTTAATGTAAACTTAACATTTTTTTGCATTTTTATAAAAAATTATAACGTAATAGTTATTTAAAAAAATTAGTACCTGTATTATTTTGGTTTTCGTTCCCGTGTCACCTGTAGAACAATTCAACGAGGGAAAAGTATTTTAGTTTGAATGTCGACAAGTCAGCATTTAAATTAATTTCCGTTTTCATTAGGGAATGAAGTTTTTTAAGTGTGTCGCATCTCTTTGTCAGTAATGTGGAAATCGTGAATCCTCCTGCGTATCACTGCTTTATAGAAATCGTCTATGTTTTGTTTTGTTTTTATATTTGGCCTCTTTTTAAATGGTGTTGTAAAAATCGGATTCTGTTCTTTTTCAGGCAATACATTTCTTAAACTTCTTTCAGAAATACCAGTTGCTAACGCAACTCGTTTCTGTAATTTATTTAAATTTACGGTTATTCCGTTTTTTTATTCATTTTTCATAAATTTAAACACATTTAAAATTATTTCCTTTGTTTGACTGTGCAGTGTTTTACCAGATCCTATCTTAGATAAATGCAACATATTTATATTACAACACACAATTTTACACAACTTTTCACCTAAACACCCTGTTAATTTGTTTATGCGCAAGTGAGACAATAGTCCTTCACAATATCTTAATTTAGCGCGAAAATGACCTAAAAGTAATTTATCATAAAGCGAAACAATACGAATTGTAAGGTGATGCTAGAGCGAGACGAACGACATTTCGTACGCAAGTCGTAAAGCGCACTGTCAAAGTTCAACAAAATTAGGCCTACTGCGCATACAAGTTCAACGGAAAACTCAACTCAATCTTACTCTAACAGAGTTGCTAGTAATAAAAAAGAGACCCTTTAGTGTAGGCTGCATGAATTTTAGTACTTGACTAATAAAAATTCCTAACACCACTGCAATTTTGTAAGAGTATAAACTACAGTTTTTTCACATTGCAAAGTAGGGTGTATATTTCCATGATGAAACAAACTAGCACTTCTGGAACCATCCGTTAGGTACATCGAAAAAACGTCATAAATTTACCCGTACGCATCAAAATACTCATTTGACACTTCTAAAGTGTGAAAAAATGATGAAGCATTATGAATAGCGATAAATTTGTTAACTTTAGGGTCTAGATTATCAGAATATATTATAAATAAATAGATCCCATACTAAACACTCACCTACCGCCCCCCCTCCCGCCCGCCAGATCGCCGCGTCGTTTCCCAGTCGCTTCGTCAATCAAGGCCGAGTGTCAAGTGTTTGGAACACTGCGTTGATTGATATTTTAGGTACACTGCGCACGTTTGTCTACTCGTAAATTATGGTCATTATCGTAAATCTAAAATAATCACTTAACTAATCACTTACTCCGAACTTAAAACATACTAAAAATCAATGTGTTGATGATATTCTAAAAAAACACGGCGTATCACAAAGAGCAACATTACACTCGGTGCACATTATTTTTGTCATTTTACGTTTTGTGGCTTTATGTTGGGACTGGGAACACACTCTGCACCTTCGATAGGGTTTTGGGTTTGTTGATGTGCTAGGTACTGGTCTCGGCATGTGTTTTAATAGCTCTGCTTTCAACACTCTGTTTGGGTTATTAAATTGAGAAGTAGATGGATCGGATCTTGAATAAGTAACAAATTTTAAAATCAACTGGCGAATAACGTTTAGTTGAAAATCTGCTAAAGGCATTTTAATTTTTGTAACAGATGTATATAAAAAATATGAGTTCATTAAAAATAAATCAATTATGTGAAAAGCCACTTTCTTATACCACTTTATAGATTTCCGCATGCACGACAGAGAACTCAACATCATGTCAACTTTATCCACGGAACCCATATTTTTTGTTGTACTCAACAACACATTTGGGCTTCCTGATGGGTTCTCCTGTCACACGGTTGATTTTATTGATGGAATAAAAGATTCATCGTGGAGAGTAGTTAACATGTGGATTTCCCGCCTGTCGTGCCATTTTATTGCTAAAAGTGGACCGCGATGTTTATGAGTGGATTCTCCTTTTTTTAATTTAGGAAACTTGGGCATTTCTTTTCTATTTTTTCGAACAGTACCACAAGCGTGAACTTTTTTATTATATAAATGTTGAAACAGTTGTGGGCTGCTGTACCAGTTGTCACACCAGAGGCTGTATCCTTTTCCAAAATAATCCTTCATTAACGTGGTGACAACAGCCCCAGAAACTCCTAATGACTCAGTATCATAAATTTCAGTTCCCTCTCCACAATAAATTATGAAGTCTAAAAAATACCCAGTTTCCACATCACAAATCACAAACATTTTTATCCCATAACGATGGCGCTTAGACGGTATGTATTGCTTAAAACGAAGACGTCCTTTGAAAACTATCATTGATTCATCTATACACAAATTTCGGTACGGGATAAACGTATTTTTAAAAATATCACGACAGTGGTCTATTAACAATCTAAGTTTCACTAATTTGTCACAGCCGGAGGAATGTCATTGTCTGAGAAATGGAGCATTTGTAATATAAGTTCATATCTATCACGGACCATGGTTTGACCGAAAATCGGACTGCGCAATAAAGGATCGGTGCTCCAGTGCTCTTGTATGGTTAGATGACGATTTCTCGTCATTAATAAGGAAATCGCAAAAAATATATAAAGTTCACGGACGGATGTATCTTGCCATTTGTGCATTCTTGATTTTTCCGAATACTGCACCGTTCTTTTTAAAAATCGTTGAAATCCGTTAGTAAAATCGACTATTTTAGTCATTAATACTGGACTCAAAAAATGCAAAAAAAAGTCGAGTTCAGTCGATTGATCGGTCGGTCAAATTACTCCCAGGACTTAATCCTGATGCAAATTCGTCAAATTCATACATACACGATAGGGACGAATGGCCCAGTTATCCATGATCCGGGAACCCATGTTCCTCCCACAGAGGAAGTTCCAGGAATATCCTCAATGTCACCCCGAGAAGTTCCTTGAATCGTTTCATCAGTTTCTTCTGGATCCGATTCGGCAGCTTCGTTAATAGCTTCATCATCACTTTCCATTTCATAATCTGAGTCAAATTCAAGTAAATTTTCGATTTGCTCCGTGGTCATACTTTGTTTAGCCATTTTCTTTTAAATAGATGTGTATTTTTAGAAAAACAAAAAATTTATTGGTATTTTTAAAAAGTCAAAATTGATGCGTCACAATTCACAATAATGTCGAAAATGTCAAAAAATTACGATAAAAAGAAGATTGTTCAAAGATAAAAATGTGTTTGCACTAAAACATTGATTTGTAAAAATATAAAATAATAAACACTAATTAATAATTTAACACTAAAATCATAAGTCAAGTTTTATTTTTCAACTTAAATTTAACACCAGTGCAAAACCGTTTAAAAATAAACTGCAAAGATCGAAAAATTGAGGAACGCGTATTTTTTTTTCAAATAAAAACGAAACAACTTCGATGTTTACGTTATCAGCGCACAAACGTTACGATACGGTAAGGAAATCGATACTGCGCGTGCGCGTAGAGTCCTGCGTGAAGATAGCGTAGGTACATGCGTGGATACGAAATTCGGCGGGAAAACGTACCGAGGCAGTGGGTTTGGTTCCAAGCTATTTTTTCTGTAAATCTTTATAAGCTTGAGACATATTCACATAGATGTCGACAATGAAAGAATCGGGCATCCGTTTCAAGGAAATTTCACCGTATTTCGTACAAAATGCGTGCGCAACAAGGGTCGGAATCGCCTGTCACCATAGGATGACGCTCGCAGTTAACGGAGTGTTTTTTGCTGTCATCATAGGATGATGAACAATCTTGTGTCTGGAACTAATGTGAAGACCACTCTGATACCACTACCCATTTCTGATGTGAGAAAGTTATTTATTTGCAATAGTTATTCATGTAATGGAGTGAACCTTTTTCCTTCTTTACTTCACTGGCAATATGTACATTTTAGAGAGTTTCTTTGAACCATAGAGAAGTGTGTACACCAGAAAAACATTTGAGTCACCTCTTATGTTGCCTCTAGTTGCATATAATATACGGACCCTTCGAGCAACAAATGTAATAAGAGCCAAAACTCATTTAGCTTTTATGATATTTGTTGGTAGAAGGGTTGTAAAAGCCATTTTGCTCAAAATGATTTTTGTTGCTCGGGGGTCGATATGTGCTATAAGGTTTCATAAGTTATGTTGTAATATTTTTTTGCAGAATTCTTTTAAAAGGGTGACAATCATATTGTACTTGCCTTGTTTTCTAATTAGCAGAATTGATTTTTCAGATCTAAGCCCTAAAGGCTGTAAACATCACAATGAGTTTTAAATAAAAAGCAATTATTGTCATATACCATGTACAAATTTTTTAAAAACCTTTAAACAATGGGCCAGCATTCTTCTAAAAATGGCGTGAATTAACTTGAAGATTACTAATCAATATTTGTATTAATCTCTCCCCAGGCGTCGTGTATCGACTCGACAGCCCAGCCGGAGGCCGTGTTCGCAGCGGAGGTGAAGAAGCTGCAGGCCGACAAGCTCAAGCCGCAGGAGCAGATCACGCTGGAGCCCTACGAGAGGGACCACGCCGTCGTGGTCGGCGTCTTCCGCCCGCCGGCCAAGGAGTGACGAGACTAAATCACCCAATACCAATTGAGGACTGATTTCACAACAGAATCATTTTTATAAGCAACATTTTGAGTGTGTCCAAGTGGACTCCTAACATGCTTGCCATTTTTCTTAATGGATGACGGGTAGAATTCTCATGTGAAGCATCGCGCCATTTCGCTGTATACAGTTCTGATAATTGGCAGATATGGATATCAAACACTAGGCAGAATGGGAATGTTGTAATACGTAATGGCCACTTAACCCAGCCGATGGCAGGTCATAAGCCCTGTAAAAACCTAGATATATATATTCCCTTCCAAATTTCTCGTCTCTGTTGATTGTAACGGAATATTTTTTATGTATACGGCGTCATATTCCCTATAATGAAACAAGTAAAAATGCTACGGTTTAAATCTTAGTGATCAGGTTTTCCTGGTTTATTTGATGTATTAATTAAAAAACGGTCCTCGATTGCAATTGTAATTTTTATTTGATAGTCATTGACAAAATTACACTTGATTCTGCAACAGTCCAATTTTCCTCGCTAGGAAAGATGGATAATTTAGTTCCTGCGTTGGCAACACTTACCTTTTCACTGTTTGATGACAGTAATGTGTAATGAAATATGCACTAACTTATGTTTTAAAAGTATATTTGTTTTTATTGGTATGGAATTTAGACTGCATCCTGTCAACGACTATCAAAGTAAAAAATACATCAATCAGTCAAGAGGCGATTCAAAGTATTCTTGTACGCCATAAATCATTGAACCAGGCAACATTTGAATAAAGTCAAGTTAAATAGTCAACTGACATCTGTGATTAATGTTGATTTGAAATTCAGGCAAGATTTTTTTTTCCATTTCCCTAGACAATCCATTTTAATGAATGTGATTTAGTTTTAAATATCAATCTCCTTCATTTCGACGTATTATGAAAATTATTAAATCATTTAGAATCTATTTTGTTAAGGTATGATAACCGCTGTACCTTGTGTAATTATTTTTTTATAACTTCAGTGTTTGTCCAGCTACAAGAAGTGAGAGTAATTTGTATTATTGCGTGACCATTATGGATGGCTGATGGATAGTTGGTTAGGAATTCCAGTATGAGAAGATATGAAAGATTTATGTTGATTCCTGTTAATTAGATTTAAGGTTATCTTTAAGGAAGAAATGCGTTATTTTAATGTACAAAGAAAATAAAAAACCATTTTTAAAATTATCAACTGTTTTCTTTTCGAACTGGGTTAGATTCGAGACTCCACCACAACTCGTTTCCTGCTTTCTATTTCTTTGAATATTTGCCAATTCATTCATAGCAAATCTACTTCAACATTTTCAACAACACGTGACGAAACCTAACCTAGAATATGCGAGAGCTGTCACATTTTACTTGAGCCCCGGCATGCTGGAATGACCGCGCGGTTTCCCATGCTGGCAGGAGGAACATGTTGATGACGCTTGATGTTCGAGGTTAATGATCGACCCGGGGTTGGCGGGATCTGGGATGAAGAACTCATACTGCAGTCATCGTTGTACAACACATCACACAATAACACATTCCCCTAATTTTAATGCTCACCTTTTTTTGAAGTTAACTTCTTTGCCGCGCCGTTAGACACTTTGGGCTGGATGTTGGTCGAGAAACCGCGTCACGCTGATTTTTAAGAGAAAATGGCGTCACAGTCACTGATCTGTTGTAGTGGTCTGACTTTGACAGTTGTCATTTTCTTTTGTTTATTTACTTCTTACGCGTCATTTTAGCGAATTATCTTTTAGAAAATACGCTATTGCAATGGCTTGCGGTTTTTCTCTCCATGACTTAAAGATGAAAGACATGATTATAGAAGAAATTACTGATAATGTTAATATAGGTGTAATAAAAATAATAATGAAGTCCCACGTTTACTATATTGAATATAAATATATTGAAAAATGTCTTATATTTCATTTATATATCCTGTCTGTTTGTGTGCGTGAGTGGGTGTATGAGAATGCCCAAAGAAGTATTACTTCCACCGTGTGGGGTCCGACGCACACGCGATTTTTTTTTATAATTTTGAATCACTCCTTAGAAAAATAAATATGTTGTTATGTAAAATCACATCTTTTTTTATTTAAGGTATCAATGGATCCTGGTTCGCTAAAACTTGCAATTGCTTCTTGTTATAATTGGTCTAGTTTCTTTTTTTATAAATATGTCTTTTGTTTCTTCTAACCGCTGGATGCTGGTTCAGGTGAATGCAATATGAGGTAGGCATGGGTAACTCCTGAACACAAACTATATCTTTGGATATTATCTACGAAGTTCTGATATATATCACTCCTTCCCTTTCCCACAAATTAAACATATCTCATATCTTTTTTTTATTTTTTTATTTTTATTTTTTTTTACAAAACTATATATATGTAAAAAAAAGTCTGGCTGAGTTAGCGCCGAGATTATTCAATGCCGAATTTCGACAGAATTATGGGGCGAACGTTGTAAAAAAAAACTCTAGAACTTCGGTCAACTTCACTTGAGTTTAGAGTTGTCGCTATTTTACGTATAATGGGTTTCGAGAGTATTTTCATTATGCAAGTTGAATATATAGTCGATAATGTTGAAAATTTTCATGTAAATATTTTTTTGAAAACCACACTGTTATAGTATTATTATTTGAATATTTTAATGGTAATAGTTATTATTTTACTTTTTTAGTTTTTTTTTTGTAATTTGTTCAGTATCGTAAGTACTTACTGTGTAACCAAAAAAAAAAGTTATGTAATAAGCCTTACGGACGTTGGAAACGTTAATGGTTTTATAATTATAATCCTTCTAAACAAAAGAATTATTATTGTTATTTTAAAAAACAAATATAAATTTTTAGTAAACTTATTTGACTATTATTTGTGTTTTTCTCAGTCGTTTTTCAATTAACGAAAAAAACAGAGTTACCCGCGAGAAATATTAAAACAGTTTAAGATATGATCCCACTTTTCAACTCCAGAATATCAGTTAGTTCGTTCTTATATCTTCGGGGAAGTATATCTTTTCACTCCCATATCAGTTTGTTCGTTCTTATATCTTCTGGGAAGTATATCTTTTCACTCCCATATCAGTTTAGTTCGTTTCTGTATATCTTCGGGGATGAGTATATCTCTTTCCACTACCTATATCAGTTAGTCGGTTTCTTATATCTTTCGGGTATGTATAGTCATTTCCCATATCCGGTTAGTTCACCAATCTTAGTAATCAGTTGTATTTCCGGCTCCAACGCGCGCGGTTGAGAGCGAGAAACGCTTCAATAATATTGTTGAATAAAGGTGACAGAAAATGATAAGTTTGTCGTGATTATCGCGAGAAGCATAAACTTCGTCAAATAGAGATATTTTTCCTTAAACCAGGTATAAATAGAGTTTTATAATGTTTTTTTATACGATACACCAATCCAATATACAAAAAAAATATGTGGATTTAACATTATAATATTTCCATTTTTAAACACTTTTCAATGCATAGAAAACTTTGAGTTGAGATGTCAAACGAACAAATCACGAAGGGAGACAAATAGTGGGATAGAAGAAAGTAATTAATTTTTAACGGACTACTTATCAATTACTGTTAAAATCCTACCCCCGCAAAAATGTTTTTTGACGGACATTTCATTATTTTAGTTTTAAATTGAGTTTTATTATGTTTTTTTTCAATATGATAACCAATCCAATACTGGATTCAATATTGGATTATCATTAAAATATTTTTCATTTTCCTCCGCTTTTCAACATTACTTGTTACCAAACATTACAATTTACAAGCAACAGATCTATATATTTTGTTTACAAGTCGGAGTTAGAGGTACTTGTCCCGGAGTTAAGGTACTCCTACTTTATGGAGGTGATATAGTGATAATAATTGATACAGTGATATACTGATATAGGGATATACTGATGATAGTGATATAGTAAGCTGATATATATCTTTTCCTGGAAGGATATGTTTCATATCCAACCAAGTCTTTATCAGAGCTAGTTTGACCATGCCTACAATAAGGAGATGCGGTCTGCACGCGCCTACACCCCCGCGCCTAGCGCAGAGCCGTCATGAGCCGTCATCCACCTCCCTTTTTCATTGCATTACAATCCCTCCAGGAGACGCTAACCCACGCCAGCCAGCTTTTGTCGTCCTCTCCACGCTCTGCCGATGTACATAAGGAATAATGGGTCATCTTCACAGTCTGCCCAGGGATGTCAGGATTCCTGCAGGTGTAAAGAAGAGCAGCTCGGATTCAGGCTCTCTCCGAGCATCCGGAGTACAATGCCCGAGCCAGGTCCACACCTTCTTCATTCAAACAGATAAATAAATACCAGCCAGAGAACACTTTGAATAAGTGAAAATATATTGCATTTTGGCGTGTTCTGACATCAATCATTAAAATCGGATACATATGTATAGAAACCCAAGGGAAAAATAAAACAAAGCCAATTGAAAATAATTTGTACCTATTTATACAATCGATAACAATACATAATAATGGTTACGGTTAGACATTCAATTGACGAGAATTATTATTTAAATATTTACAAACATTTCTTCAAATTATAAACTGGTTTCATAATCGTACCTAGAGAAGTATTATTTCATTTTACAATATCAATTTATTATAACTAATGGATATACTTAGACATTAAAAAACGGAGTCGCTGTATTTTTAAAATGTGGCAAATTTACTAACTTCGCAGTCTAAGGCCTAAGGAATTAGTAAAAAAACTACTGGTTAAAAATTGATTAAAAATATCATTTATTGGTGCCATAAGGGCACTGCTTGTGTTTATGGCAAACCGTGTTTCAACATTTAAGTGAAGCGAGGGGATCAGTCCTACTCTTCAAAAACAAGTAATAAATCACATTATTAAATTTCGTTACAGTAGCAAGGCTGAAACGATATGATTCGTACATAATTTCACCAAACTACTTGTTACATTTTGACTTAAACGTCTAGTTTTAAATGGATAAGATAATGTGACGCGTTATTTGGAAAGTATCGATAATTCAATATCGAACACTCGAATACTAAGAAGTGATGTAACAGCATTAATGCGTACACAATGATGAATGATAGGGAATATTATGTTAATTAGTGATCCCACAACTACATTAACTTGCGATTAATGAGCAGAATTACTGTTCAATTTTGTGAAGAAGTATCGTGAGACTTAGATAAAAGATGACCAGAAGATTTAGGGAAGAGTGCATCCTTAAGCATTAGAATATTTTATCATAACACTATTGTTTTTTTAAAAAAAACAAACACGTAGAAGCGATTCTGCACAAAAAAACACTGGCACATTCACAATGTTGTTTGTTCAATAACGGCATTAACATTGTTTAATCCAGATACCTCAGCCTTTTATTTGGGCTACACAAATCTTTCAATCTCTCGCGTATTTTTAATAAATTATTATGACAACCTCCTACATACATAGTCCATTATGAAAGTAATGAGCAATGATTTTATTGTGACGCATGCAACTATCTATCGTAGCGGGGGGGAAGTGTGGGTAAGGTGTCTGCCCTGTACCATGCAGGTGGTCGCCAGTGTGCTCCGAGAGCCTGAGTGGAAAGACGTAACCTCCCGCGTCGAATGTGTGTTTTTCGTGACTTTGTAAACACAGGCGCGATGGAGCGATACTCAATCAATGCCCCCAGCCACACGGCCTTCATCATCACCAAATTCCTGACCCGGAGACGATCCAAAATCAAGTCACAGCGTTCTTAAGAGACAATCCCGTCGAGGAGTTCCAGGGTGCCTTCCAGAGCATTGCAGACACGTCTCTCGCAAGTGTATTTATGCGGCGGGGAGAGTATTTTTGAAGAATATTAAGAATTTGTAACCGTTACAATGAATACGAAATCTTATTTTTCCCAGAAAATGCTCATTACTTTCATAATGGACCCTGTATATGATCATACGCCACAAAAGTAAAAAAATCATGCATTGGTTTAAAATATGAAAAAGTGCTTCCCATAGAAACTTAATTAGTGGCCAAATATTTTTTCTGTTTTCTAAGAAGATATAACAAAATACAAACTAAACAAACTAAAAACTCAAAAATCGACGATGGTGTGGCTTACAATATACGTAGGAGGGGTTGATCTATTACTCGTGTGGGTCTATATTATAGTAATGTGGTTGCGGAAACAGAAATTAAAGTCGATACACTTAAAACAACGAGGAATATTCATAAGATGACACTACAGAAAAGATGTAAAAATTTCATTAGATATTAGCTAGCGCAATTTGTTATAAAAAGAGGAAAACCAGACTTGAATTAACGCCACTCACTGTAGAAGTAAGTTGGAAATTGCACAACTAATATTCTTGACCAGGGCTGTATAAGAGCGTTGATAATGGAGTGTGTAATGTTTATGATTGATAAATTCACATTTGCCCATTTTTGAGAATATCAAAATTACTGTAGACAAATAATGGATTTTCAAATCAGTAAATGCATGATAAACTTTCATATGTCCTTGAAAACAGTGTGTATAATATTGCCTTCTTCATCTGTGTTAATTTTAAATACACAGTAACCTTTTGAAAATTTCAACATGGGCACAATATAATGACAGTTAAGATAAACCACTAGACAAACTTTACAAGGTATCTTTCATAGCCTCATCCTACTTTTCATAAGTTTATATAAAATCTAAATCCCAACTTGGATCCTCAATTTAACAGCCATAGTTCTGGGTCCCTTTGAAACACCTAAAGCTAGGTTTAAGCTGTAGTTATAAGATCAAAAATACTATATAGTCCACAATCCAGTTTCCTCAATTCAAATTTGGATAGCTTTACTTTACAAAAAATGGCAAAAGAGTTACAGATTATAAAACTGTGTGCTTATGTGTAATCCGACATAAAATGCTCTATGTTAAATTGTCTTTCTTGTCTTCTTTTCTCTATAAAGTTATGGTGGATGGGTAGACTCGCTCCTGTGAATTTGAAATTCAGATTTTTAATTGAATGCCAGCAGAATGTGGTGAGTTTGCAAGAACGACAACAGGGCCATATCGTTATCGGCCATCTTTCTAAAGGCCCTAACTCGTAATTGGTTAATTTTTTAAGGGGGTCTTGGAACATTTCACCTAAAAAAATGGAAAGGTATGAATCGGACAGAATTTTGTCGGCTTTCAAATTGTTTTCACACGGTATACTGATGCAGTCCCCAATGCACCACTGGAGCGGATAAGGGAAAATTAGTAGTGTAGTAATGTCATTTTATAATTTTGCTTCCCCTTACAAGTTGTGTCCTGCAAAAAAAACAAACTCAAGATAATATGCCATTATGATGAAATAGGCATTCTTTATAGAACCGACAGTGCAATAGGTACCTTCTTAACCCCCAAGAAGTCGAATTGAATATCTTGAGAAAAAAAAACACCATTTTTTTTTTAAAAATGGAACAATATTTAAACTAGGTAAATACTTGTATTTAATTAAAACACAAAGAGTTCTACACAGGTTTTTTCTATTATTAAAAACAAGGTGAGGCGTTTCGTCAGAAACAGAGTGTTTTGATAATGTCCTTATAAGACAAAACGCGTCACCTTGTTTTTAATAATAAAAAAAACCTGTGTAGAACTCTTTGTGTTTTAATTAAATACAAGTATTTACCTATAAAAATGGAGTTCTACAAACTAACATCCAAAACAATCAAATATTTAAACTATTGAAATTAATGCGGATGTGTGCGCCCACTCACCGTGGTCCCTCACCGCCGGTGCCGGGGGCGCTCCTTCCTGGCGGGGGGTGGGCGGCGGGGGGCGGGGGCCCGGCGGGGGCGGTCGTGCCCCCCGCGCCCCTGCCGCCCCCCGCTCGCGGCTCGGGGGCGAGTGCTCGCGCTCGCTGTTCAGGTTGAAATCGTCGTACCTGGGAGGAGACAAGCGGTGTGGTGTACTGTTTGCCGATTGACAACAAGCTCCTCGGCAGCCAATAGGCTTATATAGCGTAAAATTTTATGTGGATGCAGAAAAATGAAACAAAAAACTACAAAACTTGCGGTGTGTAAATCGGATAATGAGGTAATCCACTGCTACCTGGAATTGAATTTTAAAAATGCTTTCGTGTAGACGCGAATATTTAAAAATTTTGAAGTGGGATGAAATATCCCAAAAACGCACGCAAAAATTAATAAAAAATGTTGAAAATAGCATTCATTTCAAAATCTTAAACAGTGACGTCACTCCTTGTATCTAAGTGTAGTGTTTCCGGTTTCCGTTTTTAAACCCCGTAGCCACGTTCCATGGCATTTTAATATGGAATACAATAGCTTCTATTGCAAAAAAGATGGCCGCCATTCAGTCTACCTAGAACAGCTGTTAACAGTATATGACAGTTGAGTCGACGGTATATTTTATCTGTGCTTCCCGCGTTAGTTTGCATAGATTTTTGACAGTTTTGTTACTGGCTGGAGAAATACCATGGCCTTAAACAACCCGTTTTATGACGTCACTCCTGCAAAAATGACGCAGTTTAGTACATAGTTGGTATTTAGCGCGGTATTTGAAATGTGCAACTTTAAAAAATCGTATCTTCATCATAAATTATAAAAATTATTAAAAAAATATTAAATATATATTATATTAAATATATTTATTATAATTAAATTAATAATAAATTAATATATTTTTTTTGTTTAGTTAAATAGTAAGTTTATAGAAAAAAATTACTTTAGAAAACAGTGGATTCCCTCATTGATAAGCGAGATACGATGATTGAAAGTTGTAAAGGTTTTATATGAAATGCGATTTGTGGGTGGATAGCATATTTCCTAAGACGAATAATAATCCATAAGAATAGTTCTATCGGTGGTCGATCGTCCACCCTTGCAACACGGCCTGGCAAATAGTTTTAATTTTGTACGGCATGTTTTGGATTTTAGTAGACAGGGTAATATTATTTATATGCTTACGTTGTAATAACATACAATGCCTAGGTTTACCTGTTGCGAGGTGCCTTCCCGAACTGGACGAGCTTGAAGAACTGCTGGATGAGGATCGAGATGACGCAGAACCGCTTTCTGACCGTCTGAGGATTGGACAAAATTTTTGCATTTATACAAAGAATTTCAAATATTAATATATTCACCTGAGAATAAGGTGACGATTCAAAATGTTTTTCAGTCTACCATCTCAAATATACTTGATATTTAAATTTTAAAAAATATATAATTTATATAATCAATGCACATGCGTTAGGGTGTCCCTTATTATTCAACTTGATTATTATTTAATGCATGGGCCTACTTTCTTTTGTATTGCTTTATAAAACACTTGTTCAGCAAATTTCGATTGCGATTAAGTTACAAGATTGCTCTACCAACAGGCATAACCATTGGCAGGTTGGTTCTGCATATTGGCAGGTAAAACAATCGATGCTGTCTTTGCTGAAGATAGTTATCAGGTACAAAACAGACCTACATCCATCATGAATTTCTGAGTTATGTATGCGACCACAAATCACCTGAAAGAAGTGAACACCCAAATGGACTTCCATTTACACATTCAAAATGTTGTTGGCTAGATTTATTTACCTTCTTCCCTTTTCCTCGGTATTTTTGGAAGGCGGAGATTTAGACTTTTCTTTTGCATTGTCGTTGGATTTTTCTTCTGGAGGAATGACGTTGGCAGCTTTTGGAGATGGATTTGATTGTCCTGGAAGAGCCAATTGAAATTAAAACAATAATAAAAATTAATAAAAACTTAATCATTAACTTTTAGAAAATTTAGTACCTACATTTAGTAATTTTGAGATACATTTATCTTATTACCATTTCGTGACATGCAATTTCCAGAAAACTATATTTTTTTTAAAATGTTAATTTATCGCCATTCAGGCAAGTCTGGACTGAGAAAATTTTGATTTCAACAGCAAATATAAAAAGTTATAACGTTTGAACGGGTTTAAACTGTGCAACCCACAAAGAACTCAAAAGCACAAAAAAACATCAATTTCTCCACTTATTTAGTAACATAAATACCTACTTTATTCAACACAAAAGCAAAGATTTGATTATTTATTTAACACCTCCATAGTGGTGCTAATTTTATTTTATTTTATTTATTAGGATTCCAATAAAAGAGTTCCAACAGAATACAGGGTGTAACAAAACTCGATGTACAAGCGGGAAACCAGTGAATCTACGTCATATTTGGAGTCGATTTCGTAGAAAAGAATTTTTTTGATTTGACCCATAGTTTTTGAGAAAATTCAAGAACAAATCTTTTTTTTCCGATACATTTTTGCAAATTGTTGTCAAATATAATTTCACTTAATCAAATTAATAGTATCCATAAATAAAACTAAATAAAAAACCGCATTTTAATAAGAATTTGCGCAATTTTACTTAATCTATTAATGAAACCATTTGAGAAGAAAAAAAATAATTTTTCAAGCTCAGATTGAAAAGTTGACTCCAAATATGATGTAGATTCACCAGTTTTCGGGTTGTACTGCGAGTTTTTTTACTCCATGTATATGGGAGAAAATAGTACATACATACATCTACATCAAATTCAAATTTGCTAAACCATTTTTTTATTATAAAATCATCCAACATTCTCTGCACATAATTTCATTGAAAGCAGAATGAACCAAACAGTGTTTTTAGACTCTTCCAAGCGTTTAGTTTACTTTTGACACATAGGGCACTTAATAAAGTTCCGTAATTATTGACAGGCAACCTTAGACCGAAAAAATTAAATACTATCGATCATGTTTATGACAATGACACTACAATTAAGGAGTTTTATCGGGACTGTATTTAAAAAGTTTCTTTTTTGTCGCGAACAGAGATAATTTATTTTTTGTAATATTTTTTCTGTAGCTTGATGACAAAAGTCCAATTGTTAAAAGAATTTAAAGTTTCTTTTTACGAACATAGCGCTTTCGTAATATAAACTCTGCTTTAAAACGTGCTGGGTATGTTTAGTATATTATAAACTACAAAATGTTGAGCAAAAAATAATGTGGTTAAATTTAATTAAAACTTCTTCATAAAATAAAGTCGATTTTTATGAGAAATCGATTCGGTAACGCATGTAGGACATCCCTAATCGTACTTAATCGAGCTGTCTAGGAAAGTAAAATAAACGCTTGGAAAAGGTATAGTGAATTTTGCCTGAACGTCGACGATAAATTTTGATGTAATATTTTTCCCGTGTTGGACGATGTTAAAATGTCCTGATAACTTTGTCCTGCTCCTACGTCGCTTGCCCCACAGGTCGTACTTTGGAAAGGTCCCCCTCCTCTCCCGACTCCTCCTCCTCCTCCTACGCCGTCACCCAGGCCTCGGCCCCGCTCCCCCGCTGCGCCGCCCTTCAGGCCAAGCTGCAACAAGGAGGTCATCCGTCACAATTACCCGGCCTTCTGCCAACCACACGCCGCCGTCTGACCAACACACCCGCCGTGTCTGACCACACCCGCCGTCTTGACCACTGAAGTATATCTCACTAAGGCCAGGCCCGACTAGATACAACGGCGTAAGATTCCCGGCTGTTCCTGGACGGTCTACTGCTGACAATTGGTTCTTCCCTTCCCGAGTTTTTTATTTTTTATTTCAAAAAATTGATTGAAAAATTACAATATTAAGGGAATTTTTAAATTTTTTTAACGATGTCCTATTAAATTTTTAGCGCGGTTAAAAAGGGCGCTTTTTTAAATCGCTCGCAAAATCCTTCATTTGGCGCGCATGCGGTGTGACATCACAGCAATATAGGCGCTCACTTCGTCAGAATGCTTTACAATACAGAAGTAAACAGCTTCCTTTTAAGAATTAAAACTAAATAACACTAGATATTATTGATATCCCAACAGAGACAGAGAAACTCTGGAAAAGAAATGTGGGTTTATCTAGGTGTTTACAGGGCTTATTGACCTGTCATTGGCTGCTGGTTATAGTGGCTACTTGATGTACATTACAGGAAAACTTTCCCCATTTCCGCCCATCATCTGAAAACCATAAAAGCCCTTATTATTGGCAAAATATTTTTTTTGTTTTGGTACAATTAAAGATATAGTTAAATACAGACGAAATCCACCAAAAACTCAAAATCGACAATTTGTGGGTTACGATATTATACGTAGGAGGCGTCTATATATATTGAATTTGTACAGAAGCTTCTACATTTGAGTTTGATTTTTGACAATTTTCAACATCTTTTCTCTCTGGTAACATCTGTTGAGAAGATTGTTAAGCATTTTTGGCAATCAATATTTTTATTGGTGTAGCCCAGTTAACGCCTAGATAACCCACATTCGTTTCCAGAGTTTCTCTGTCTCTGTTGGGATATCAATAATATCTGATATCAGCCCAGCATGGGTATAATCCAGTAATTTGTCTACAAGTATTTTACTATTATACAAATAAACTGTTGTGTATGTAGTTATTATAAAGTTTTTACTTTATATTCAGGCTATACCGTTTTTATTATACTTTTATTATTAAGAAGGTTGACTGGAAGAAATGTCCAATTGTGTCTGCTGTTTGGTTGTAAATCGTAAAACTGTGACTAATAAAGTATTGATTTATCAATCTGCATAATTTACTGCAGACATTTTGCAATGGAGCATTGACCAAAACCAAAAGTCTCTATTTGTTTATAGCGAATCATGAACAATCAATGCCCAGTTAACAAAAAAAACTTTCCATTATAAATTCGTGTGCCTGAATCATTCTATAGATGTCTTGGTGGAATTAGGTAAAAACATTGATATTTGTATAAATAAAATAAAAATTAAATAAGCAACATAAAAAAGCGCAAATGAGAATCCCAACACCAAAAAAAATTCACAATGAAATCGACGGTCCCAAATAACAAAGTTGGATCTGCTAAAAACAAAAAGTCCCCCTTTTTGGCTTTTTAAATACCTTTAAATTTATTGATCTTAAACAGACTTGAGAATAATCACTTTCTATCTGTGTTCCCACCAGGAATCTACGAACCTAAAGTCTGGCAATTTGGCCGCTAAGCTACAGAGATCTATAGCAGATTTGCTGGAGATTACAGGAATATCTACATGTAGATACAGGTCGGTACGAGGCAGTTATCAACTTCATACCAACATCCATAGAAAATCAAAGATACAAGGACCATGTCGACCTAGTACCGAACCGTATCTACATGTCAACATTCTTGTAATTGTCAGACTGATTATATTGTTCTTTGGGACAGCAGAATGATATTAAAACCAACCTTCTTTTTCTTGGTACCCGCCTTAGTCAATCTAGCATCGTCTTTCTTCTCTCCGTTCTTCTGTTGGTTCCTTCTCAGCCTGTTCAGCATTATGGGCTTCGGAGCAAACGCGAAGCTCTTGAAGCCACCGATAACCGGCCTTTTGTTCGGAAGATTGAGCAAATCGTCGAGGGGGATTTCGAGAGGGATCGACACCGGAGCGCATCCCTCGTTTTCCTCGATCTCTTTTTCGCGCGTCGGACTTCCCGGGTCGAACATGTCACTAAGAAAAGGGATGTCCGAGGGTTGTTTAGAAGGACTGGTAGCGTTTTCCACGATGACAAGTTCGTCTTCATCTTCGAAACGTTTAATCTTATCATTTTCGTCACATTTGCTCTCCGATTCAACGTCTTGATCGTCATCGCATTTGGGACTCTCTGCCGTAGATGTTGGGATGTTTCGAATGTTCCTCAATGCGAGCATTAAATCGTTCGCATCAATACTGGCGAAATTAAAGTTTAATATCGACATTGGATTGCTAGGTTCGTTAACTACAGATACAGGGGTTTCTTCTTTTCCCTTTGAAGGTTCACACATCACCTTTGTGATGGTTGTCAAGTTTTCCGTCATGTCATCTGTCACTTTTTGCGGTTCTGGGACGGTTTCAACGAGGGAGCCTATGTTGGGCGCAGCTGGGGGCGTTTTGAATCCCGTGGCGTCTGAGTTATCGCTTTCCGACGATGTGTCTTTATACAGCGCATCTTCATCAGGAAGATAATCTTCAAACATTGGTAGTTTGAACACTGGCTTTGGTGGTGAATCAACTTTTTTGATGATGTCAAAAATTTCATCGCTTTTTTCTGGCGTGAAGGGTTTTTTAGGCACCGGTTTCTTGGGGCTTTTATTTTCAACTGTTTCCGGAGATTTTGATGGTGTAACTGTATTAGTTTCAACTATTAAATCATTTTTAAACAGCAGATGATTTCTTTTTGCCATCGCAGGATCTATCTTTGTCGGAATGTATTCCACGGGCTCCTGGATAGAAGCTACGTTTTTGCCTTGCGTCATGCTCTCGTAGATCCTACGCATCGCCGAACTTAAGTTTTTAGTGCAAGGCTGGGTGATTTCCTCTTTTGGTTTGGCTTTCACGAAACCAAATTTAGGGAGTGGTAAATCTATGGCTGTAGAAGATTTATATGTTGGGTATTCAGGTAAAGAATGTGTTTGGGGATAAGGTTTAGATACGACAACATCAGATATAACATTAACGTTTTTGCTGTACGTTTTGATTTCATTGTCGGTTTCAGACATAACAGGATCACTGCTGTATCGCTCACTTTCCGAGACAATATCTTCTAGAATATTTCCTAACGAATCATCAATCACGGCGGGAGCTTTATCTTTCGGTAGTTGAGGAATCAAAAACGGAGTGTCGCATTTCGTTTTGATTTCCAGAGTTTTGGCAGAAGCAGGAATGTCATCTTCGAAGTATATATCTTCTTGGAATTGAGTTTCCGAGATTGGGACCTTGGGCGGGGACTTGAGCCTCGCCAGATCGGCTCTCGCATTGGTTATCTCCGGAGTGACTGATCTTACGTTATCTGTAAAATATTCATCGGACATCTTGATGTCCTCGTTGATTCGCTTCGTGGTGTTGCCGGAACTAGCGTATTGCGGGGTTTCTCGAACATGTTTATTAGAATTCCCAGCGCTGACTATGTCTACGTCGCTGTTGGTAGACTCGGAGTGAGAATGTATCGGCTGCTTGCGTTTGGGCTTCTTGACTAGCGGTATAACGTCTCGACTGTCCGAGTCGAGGGAGACGAACTGAGTTTTAAGATTAGGTAAACTTCTGCGGGCGATTTTGTTCGGTGCCGAGTCGTCTTCGCTAGTAGAGCTCTCGGTAGTATCTCTGACTGGAATGTTAGCGAAGTATCGCATCCTTCTGCGTCGTTTGAAACGGTTTGGAACGTCTATGGGGGCTTTCTCTTTAGTACGGGTATCTGGGTTGGTTGGCCGTGTTGGTTTGCGAGGCAGCCGGTCTTGAGAAGTCTCTGCCTCCAGGCGAATATGGTTTTGAAGTCCGGGGCCGGTTTGTCGAAGGTGGTTTGGAATCGGTCGGCGCTGGTCTTGCAGTTCTGGTAGGCGATGGCCCAAGCCGCGGCGTGTATTCGCTCCTCCAAGGTGTAAGTTATGGTGAAGTTATCGTCGAGAGAGCGGCCCATGAAGCGATACTTGACATCGTTGGTTGAGGAAACCCTGTTCTCCATGATCCTCCCTCCCGCCACCTGCCGACAGCAAAACGTTCCCCACTTTAGTTGCGCCAAATACTCCACTACACCTCCCATTATATTATACTGTGTGACAATTATTAGAAATAAGCCAAGACAGTAGTTGGGACAATGAAACCACGCGGTCGTTTTCTCATAAACATTCCATTTGTCTCCCTAAGACATTCTTAAAATGTGCTGGACTGAAAAAATACCTAATAGTCTTTAAAACGGTCTACTCTAAATTAATCTACTGCAGGGAATTTGTCAAATTCCGTTTGTTGAAATACTGAGGTATTTTAGTTGATATACTCGGGGATTGAGTGGCTATGACCAACTAAAATTATTCATTTTAATTTCAATTATGATTAAATAAAACAATCTTATGTGTTACTATTAATTGGTTTATTCTATAAAAATAGAATTTACCTACACTACCTGGTTTCGGGGGTAACGTTCTCCCATTGACTGGTGAAAAGACACGGAAGTCGATGGGAGAACGTTACTCCCGAAACCAGGTAGTGTAGGTAATTCTATTTTTATAGAATAAACCAATTAATAGTAAACACATTGTTTTATTTAATCATAATTAATTATGAAGTGTTACAAAGTGAATGCTGAATCAATCAACATTTTAATTTCTTTTTCTAAAATAACTAACAGATCTATTTGTTATAATTACATAAAATTATTATGCGTGACAATGCTTGGGATTCTAAATTGTAAAATACCGAGTGTGGTTTTAATATCATAATTCAAAAGCGGTTATGTACTATTTTGTTTAAATGCAAAGACTACATTATTCCCGGGTATTTTTCTACCAACAATCATTATTACGCCTAATTAATATTTGTCTATCGGCAAAGTACAAAATATGGAGATTCAAACACCAATCACTAGTCAGGCAATCTTCAAAGCTTATTGTTCTTTCTAGAAATGAATACAGTCAATCACTGGTTATATTAAACACTGCTAATTACCACATCACTTTTCACTGTATCTTACTTTATCAGGATGAACACGAAATCTTATTAACTTCGTTATTACACTTAACAATCAAAAACTTTATAAGATTACCTAGAAAAGAAGTACGGAGATTCGCTTGGATTTGAAATAAGGCAAAAATGGCACAAACAAAAATAAAGCACATTTGGATTTTAAAAAAACAGAAAAAATTCAAATAAACAAGTGACGCCTGAACACAAACTTATAACAATTAAACTGAGGAATATTTGTATTTGTGCTGAGAACGATTCTTGGACCAAGTCTTGGCATAGCAGCTGGAAAGTGGAGGCATAGGAGTACATGATGTTTCTAATTGAATTAATTAGATTTTTTTTATTAGAATTTAATTTAATTTAATATTTTTAGTATTTAATATTTATTATTTAATTAGAATGGATGATGAAAGAACGGGTAAAAAAATATATGATGCGACTGTGCCTGGATGTAGAAGTAGAGGAAGGCCGAGAAAGACATGGCATGATCAAGTAAAACAAGCGCTTGAAAGTGGGCATGTTAGAAGTCGGAATAATCGACGTGCGTGCATGAGAAGATGTATGAGTGTGGAGGAAGCAAGAGAAGTGTGTCAGGACAGAGTGGTGTGGCGTTCTATCCTCTCTGCCTACCCCTTCGGAGAAATGGCGTGATGGTTAGTTAGTCAGTTAAAACTACTTGAAACACAATGTCACACAGGCCATTTGCGTAAAATGTCATTTTAAATCATGTTTATAGCCGATATTACTTATTATTACCATGCATTTCTCAATTCCAATATCTTATTTATCTAAGTTTTAATAGAAATGATATGATATGTTGGAGTTAGACTTCTGGGTAGGCCGAGACTGCTTTACGCAGACAATGTGTTGGCTGATCTGGATAAGCCGGGTGAAAGGGATTGCTGGGAGCAGAAGAAAGTAGAAAGCAACAAAGATTTGGTCCCATACAAAGAGAAACAATGTGGAAAAAGATAAGTTTAGCGCTTCGGCGTCTGTTGTCTTTTTGAAAACATAAGATACAGTATTTTGTATTTGTAATTAGGTGCCGCTGTTTCATAGGATGACAAGTTTAATCAAGTTTAAACCTCAAACTGTGAGATATGTGTGTGTGAAGAGACTGTGTGTGAGGGCGACAGAAGATGTACGAACGTGTGCGTGTATGGAATATGTCTGCTGTGTGCCTGCATTCCCAGTTAGAGCTCTGAGGAGCAAAGTCAGTCAAACAGATTATACAATAAAACCCGTCATAATTGTCACAGTCGTTTTTTACTTAAGCCCCCACACCAATACATCACAGTGGCGCAGTCGGTAGGATAAAAATGCAACACATAAAAAGTAAGACATTTTGATTATTTAATAGCAAATAAAATTAATTAGAAAATATCACATTTTAGGTACATCACATGACATAAGCAAAATAATGGTAGAAGCTTAAAAACAAATTCATACCTAGAAATAATTACAAATTTTTTTTTACACAAAAACCTAGTATCTTTGGTAAGGATCTTGTTGTTAATTCTTGTGAAATATCTAATATCTTATATTTTTTTAATTATCTTTTTCTCTTTGGCCTCGTGCATGCTGCTTGAAGAGTGTGAACACATTCACATTGACATTCACAGTATACCCACAAACAGGCTATGCCTTGGTGGGATTTTTGTTAATTTTTTCTTATGTATATATTGTATTTTTTTGTAAACAAAAAAAAATAAATTCATTATACACCGTGTCCCACGATGAGACCGCGAAACTCCGGAGGGTGATTGTTCATGGTATTCTGAGAAAAAAATCCTTTTAAAGTTTTTTGATCCAGGCATTTTTAATAATTAATTAAAAAAAAGTATTAATAAAAAGCGACTATGTAATACTGGCTTCTGTTTGAAATGCTAGCGGTGGCGGGGTGGGTGGCGGGGGCGGGGAGGAGTGGGGGTCCGCTCTGGTCACCGAACGCCTTGCCTTCTGGGACATTCAAAATTCGAATTTCATATCTGAAATTGGTGCAGGTCACGTGGTGTTAGCCAGTTCAAAAATGGACGGTATTTACACGCGTAAATTTTTTATTCATATTTTAATAATTTTTTTAAGAAATTAGAATTGAGTTTTTTGAAAAACTTTATTAAGATTTTTTTTCTCAGAATATCATGAATAATCACCCTCTGGAGTTTCGCGGTCTCATCGTGGGAAACGGTGTATTCATATTCGCCATCATAAAATTTGATTTGTAATATTACCGATACTATTATTATAATATTATACGTATTATACTGTCGTAATCGCCGCGGGTGAAGCGCGCGCCGAAACTGTGTGAAAAAATGTGTGGAATTAGCGCACAGTGAGAATCTGACACTAGCACACAGTTTTTCATCCAGTTTTAGCTTTATACGGGACAGTTTTCAGACTGCACAGGAAACTGTGTAGTAAACTGTCCCGTATACAGTGAGCTTTACTCTTCACAAAGCTCTCTCAAAGCTATGAGCTTAAAGCCAAGGCCTAAAGGGTAAGAACTAAATCAAGGGGAACCGTCACAATAGATCCACACAGGTCGCAGTGACATCAGGAGCTCAATGCCCTGACACCCCCCTTAGAATGGAAGTAGATACGTATTCCTCATTCATTAGTTAGTTGATTTTTGCAATACAGGGATAATTTCTTTTCATGTATATAACTTGATCATTGCCAACAAGCCATAAAAATGGCTAGGCAATTTGTTAGGAGATAAATTTCACAAAAACATTTTGTAAATACTTTCTTTTATTGTATGTCTGTGCTGTCTGCCTCATAGCATAGTGGTAGCGCATTTGGCTACCGTGCATGAGGTCGCGGGTTCGATTGTCGTAGGGCGTCAACATGAAATATTTATTTACATGTGGTTTTTTTATTCATTCACAAAAAATATTACAAAATGGTTCAATAAATTTGTCCTCACTGGGGTAACCCGTGCCAAAGACTAATTTTACAAATATTTTTTTTTACATGAAATGGATCCATGTGATATAAAATGATCAAGATAGCCCTATGCATTGGGTGCGGATAAGGGAAAGTAGCAGTAGTATGGCTGATCATACAAACCTTCTCGGCCTGTGATGATCCTGAGTCCTTTAACTTCCGTTTCTTCTTGCGGCCGAACTCGTCATACTCGTCGTCATCCGAGTCTCGCTTGGCCGGTACTCCACGGTGCCGCGCTCGTTGTAGCCGCCGCCGTAACCCGTGCGGGCTTCCACCTGCGTGCAGAGGACAATTTCATCAATAAAAACTCAAGTTAAGCCCCTTACACTTTGGAAGACCTGTCGGCATCGCATACATGCCGAGAAATTGAATAATGTAACAAAATATTATTTTAACCACAAGTATTTGAAAGTCCGTCACAACTTCTTATAAATGATATTATGCCAATAAATTCGGTTTGCAGAGTGTAAAAGGGTCGGAAATATAGCTGATCATGTAGACAAAATATGTGGATTATCTTTACTTACTTCACCAAACTTTGGAGCATTGCAAACATTGCATGTTTGTCGTCTAGCCCAGTTGACATTGGCGCACTTATTGCACTGCCAGTCGTCGGCGCTAAACAATCCTCTAGACTTGTCTGCCGCCGATTTACCAATCTCAGTGCCTAATTTCTTTTTCGATTTATCTAAGCGCTCCTTCCCGCACCGGTTGCACGAATTTCTGCGAGCGAAATTCACATTTCCGCAAACAACATCGGGACAAATCCAATCGCTGTCGCCTCTGCCGCCCGAATTCGCCGGTTGCACGGCGAACGGAGGTATCACTTTCGGACTTTTGTCGCTCATTTTGTATGACTTCCTTTACATAAATTGTTTTTTTTACTAATGACGAAGGCGACGGCTAACTAATGTCAAACAAATTCACAAATTTTCATCTAAAATGAAAATTTTCTTTCTTTTTGCGAGTAACCTGAACGAAGCCAGAAAAACTATTGCCAGATTAAAAAAATATTCAAATTAATAACATCGAAAACAAGAAAAAGTACTTAACTTTATATTTTTGGTGGGGTGTGAACAAAAAAATATATATAACCATGCGGTTTTGTTAGATTATTCATTTTATTGGCTCTTTTCAAGTGGGTAATATTAAAATTTTACCAAATTTACCTACTCGATAATCACAAAGTCTTCTTTTTCTATGCAATACGATAGGGGTCAAATCAACTTTGTCACGAACGCATTCTAAGCGACGCGCGACGGGGCTAGTCTAGCAGCCGCCTCAGTAATGATTTATTTAAAAAAAAAATGCTTTTAAATACCTATTTGATTTTAATATATGAAATAAAACCCAATCTATCTGAACCTGCGCGGGAGCTGGCGGCCGATCGCTTGGCCTGGAGGCAGTTTGTGGATTCCATATGCTCCACATAGGGAGCGGATATGGTATAATGAATGAATGAAAAAAATCATTGCTGTAATGTTAAATTCATGGGATAAAATCGAGGAATACGTTTGTATGGGAAAGCAGTCGCAAGTCACGAGGTGAAGTGTGTTTACTCAATTAGATTTTCAATATTTATTAGTAATTATTGTGCAGTAGTAGCAAAATTTAAAAAAAAGCAAAAAATATTACTTCCGGAATTCGTACTTAGGGATATCTGACTTGATATGGCTGCAAAGCACAATATTTGGATAAGTTGGTTAAGTTTTCTAATGAATAAATATAGAGTTTTCTGATTCAAAATATTTTATTTGAAATATAACGATACATAAAATTAATGTGTAAAAATATTACATCATGTTTCACAAAGTTATAAAACAGTAGAATAAAAATTGACAACAGTGTTAAAAATCTATGTGTATTTAGTGCGTGTTTTAGACAAAAAACAAAGCACAGCGGATTATAAACCTACCTAAATTATAGCAGGAAATATATTTTTAAATCACAAATTAAATTTTAGGGACACAATGTTATATTATTATTATACACCATGATCAATAAAAGAATAGTGATACAGGAGTTTGACATCATCTAACATTTGGACCCATGTACGTTCAGCTAAAAATCTTAGTTTAGAAGTTATTTGGGTTTTAAAGGATTTTTAATCCACCCCTATCTCCAAAGACTATTTTTCACTATCATAGCACCACTAACCTTTTTTATTTAAGTAAAGATAGCCAGCTAATGTTACTATACAGGGTTATTTTTTAGTCAGTTAACAAAAAAAAACCCTGAATTCAGTATCGTTAATAGAACCCATTTCAATAAAAAAAACATGTCCTTTCTCAAATAAAAAAAAAGAGAAGTGCACCCAAATAATTCCTCAGAAATAGTAAAGACTTGGTCACCGTCCGCCCGGTACTGCGCGCGAGCGTCGAGCGCAACCCCCCCGCACGCACTTCCCCGTCGCACTTACCCTTACGTGCCGCGCATGAACAACAGCTGTGAATAGGATGTACGTAATTTGTAAAAATTATAGGAATAAAAATAATAAATCGTAAAAATAAAAAGTAAGTACATGTTTTTTTATTGAAATGGGTTCTATTAACGACACTGAATTCAGGGTTTTTTTTTGTTAACTGACTAAAAAATAACCCTGTATATACAATGACATTTTGCACCAAGAAAATTGTACTGCAACAAATACTGATTTGTCAAAAATGAACTGAGAATAATACCATGTCACAGCTCACACGGATCGCCACATTTCATTAAAAAAAAGATAGTAAGTAGGGTGTAAAAAGTAGATAATAGAATGTGCATATTGTCAGTAGGTAAAGTACATACTGAAAAAAACAAGTTTTTTTACATTTAATAACAAATAATAATGTAAGTACATCTTTGGTCTCTTCATGTTATAGGTACAGCAAATTTAATGATATTTTAATCAGTAAAAGACTTAAAATGAACAAATATTCAGTTTGGAATCAAAGAAGAGAGGTTTTGCCGTAACAGGACAATATACTGTGTGGACAGTGTTTATTTTAAATCTTACAAAATGAAGGCATATTTCAGACCCATGAAGAATTTAAATTAATTTGTTTACAAAATTTGAATTTTACAAACAAACACTTTCCGAACAAAACACTTTTCCCACACACAAATCATTCTTACTACAATTATTTACATTATTGTTCATTAAATTTGTACTTTTATTGTACTACAAACTACAACTGTAATATATTTTTCAGTAACCGTTCCAGGGCTTACAATATTATACAGAAACATTGGTTTTTTTTTTACAAAACAATAATTCATCTTTTTATATTAAGTAAAGCACGAGTCTAATTTACAACCATTTAGGTCTGAAAAGCATATTATTTAATTATATTCGACCATTTTAGGGATACAGTGTTATGCCCATAATATATGGCCGAGGTGGGCAATGTAAATCACAGCCTTTAACATGAAATTTGAAATAAGATATTTTATTCTTTTAACTGGTATAATCTTAACCGTCCGTGCATTTGGTAGCAGCAAACGTGTTGTGATCTAGTCTTTATTTTACAGCGCTCTTAAGGCAATTTCTCGTAAAAATAGGAATTCAAATTTTAGGCCCAGTTAATTAAAAATAAAATAAAAATCTTATTCTTGTTTGATGATCCCTTGATGCTTCCAATCGATTCCATTCCCAGGCAATTTGCTCGTCAAAAATGGCGATATCCACACTAAATACCACTTTTCTCCTAGCACCTGTTTAATATTGTTTAACCATCCGTAATTGTAACAAAATAGTTCTAAATGTTTACTCTCTGGGGTGGTCTGCCCTTTAATGAGAAAACGTCCATGGTAACATATTAAAAACCCGGTGAAACCCGTTACAATAGTATTAATTGCAAACATCAAGATGTGAACACTGTCAACTGACCAATCAAACGCTACTGCGAGAAGCGGAAAGATGAATTTCAAGAAACTCATCCAAATTACGGCGTCCATTTCCATGTAATAGACGATGTAAATGAGATTAAGGAATAAAGCGTAGAGCGTGGAGATGAAAATATAGAAGACAAACATGCAGAAATATCTGTGGTTGAAGTAGCCAACACAACAGCCGAAAAAGTTGCAGTGGTGGTCGCGTTTGAGAACGCAAATGTCGCAAACTGAGCAGTGCCATGATCGCGGGGGCGCCATGCAGTTACAAACATCACACAACCTCCATCCTTCCTTCGGTTGGGACAGAACTTGATTCAAAATGGTTCCCCCGCCACGGACCCCCTTTGCGAAATTTCCTATAATGTTGTGTGTCAGAAATATAGAGTTGATTAAGTGTATCGTATAAGTAATCGACCAATTTGGATAGATTTTCGGTATGACATAGAATAGCTCATATACGTAGAATAGTGGTATAAGAGTGATACATATCCCTACGTGAAATTTGTCCTCTAGGCTGAGTGAATTTTTTTTTCGCATTTTTCAATCTGTAAAAAAAAAAACACATTTTATTATTTTTATTTATTTATATTTTAATGTTGTGCACACAGTGCTATGTTTGGTACAATGAACTAAGAATTTTCAATTTGAGGCAACATGTACAACATAACACCAATTACGTGGACAACACAATGTACAAAGACAAATTTCTGAAGATGTGAAGTGAGCAAACAGGTGGTTATGTTATGTCATGTGTATGTTGTGTTGTTGTATGTGTGTGGAGTGTGGTGTATGTGTTGGGAAATCTGAATATTTAAACGCAGGACATTTAAAGAAGATGTTTTATTGTAATATTTTCTATTATTATTTTTGTTTTGTTATATGTATTTTTAACATCATTGTAGTACAAGCGCTATCTGCCCACCAAACTGAACTGTGAATAGAGTTCAAGTTGACTTGACCCACTAGCACCACTCTGTTTCTGGTTGGTTAGAAGATATTGCTTCTTAGCAATAAATCCGCCAGTGTACGCTATTGTACAAGAAGTCAATAAAATAAAATAAATGTTTATTAACTCAATCTCATAGATTATTACGAAGTTTACAACATTTTGAATGTATGCAAATACATGTAGACAAATTACTGGATTATACCCATGCTGGGCTAGTATCAAATATTATTGATATTAGAGACAGAGAAACTCTGGAAACGAATGTGGATTATCTAGGCGTTTACAGGGTTAAGTGGCCACTTGATGTATTACAACATTCCCCTTCCCGCCCATCATCTGATAACCATATATTATGACAAATATCGAAACTTCCTAATATATTGAAATCACATTTGCGATTTAGTATTTTTAGAGATTTTCTCACTGGTGACATCTTTTGAAAATTCAGCCTTTACTTAAATGATTTGAATGTTTTTAACCTGTAATTATTACAATGTCGTCAATGTTTTTACTTACATTTTGATGAACACAATTACAGAAAACAGAATAAGCGATCAAGAATTTACTGCCAAATCAAATGGTCATTAAAACTTTAAATATAACAATATAATACATAATATCAAAATCAGAATGTTTTATAATTCTGTTAATAATACTTTTTATCACAGGAAAGGAAGTACAAATAAAAATTATAAAAATCAAACAGTTGACAGCTGTCAAATTGACAAATAATTATAATAAAAGAATTCAAAGACTTTTAAGAATTTGTCTATGAATCAATTGTCAAAAAAGTTGCGCGAAAATAATCCGTTGAGCTCAGTTGAGCTATTGTCAAAAAAAGGTGACGAAAACACTGTCAGGAAAAATTGGTTAGAAAACTTTTATTCTGGACTTTAGACTGTAATGATAATAACATTTCGATACAATTTTTTTTCACTGCAAAATACAAATGAACATAAAATTTTGACAGTTCTCTTTGAAATAGCTTGTCTAGTGTTAACATATAACATTTCTGTTTTTTTTATTCTTCTAATTTAATTGAATATTTTCAGGTTTTGGTGTGACACTGGCTAAAGAACATGTCCTCCAGTGAGACTTCTAACTTCAAGACATTGTCTGTAACGGTTCCCAAACCTTTTGTGTATCATGTGGAACTCAATCGGCCAGACAAATTCAACGCTTTCAGCAAAGCCATGTGGTTGTAAGTCAATTATTTATTTATACAAAACTGGCGGAAATCCAGTGAATCTACATCATATTTCTAGTCGATTTTGTAGATTAATCTGATGATCGGTCTGGGGAGAGATGATTAAACCTATGAAGATATGGAATCAATGTTGAGAATCTCTAGTCTTCAAAAGCGTAGATCTAACATTGATTCCATTTTCATATTTAAATTGCTAAATGGCATGATAGATGCACCATCTTTACTGACTCAAGTGACTTTCTGTATTCCAGTCCGTAGGTTGAGAAATAATGACGTGCTGTTCCTTAGTCACCACAAAACTAACTATGGTTTTCATGCCCCATTGTCTCGATTGTGTCGTATTGTAAACTCAAGACGGGATCTGGACGTGTTCGGTGTAAGTCTATCAAGATTTAAACATTCACTGAAGTAGACCCGATCCTGTCTTGAGTGTGTCCACATTTATTCTCACTGTCTTAGCTTCACCAATTTAATGTTCTGTCACTTATTTTTTACTGCTTGTTATCCCTTTTATGCTTAACTCTGTATTTTAAAATGGATTTTCCCTTAAATAAAATAAAATAAAAATAAATTAAATTTTATTGATTTGACCCATAGAAATCGGGATAATTGATAAAGAAGTTTTTTTAAATAAATTTATGTAGTATATGGCCCAGCCAGCCAAAACACCTTTGCCAGATGACAGTAGATACCAAGGGTTGCTGTGTTAGTTCTTAGCATCCCAAATGTCCACTGTTGACAATCCGTCGGGAGTTTGTGTCAATGCTGCGGGACGTGGACCTGACTCGCGGGATGTGCGGTAAATGGCGGCCGATCGCTTAGCTTGTAGGTAGTTTGTGGAATCCATATGCGGAAATTGGAGGTCCTACTAAATCAAAAAATAATAATTTGTCAGATTTTTTTTGTTTCTAGTGAATTGGGTAAATGCTTCGATGAGTTGAATGAGAATCCAGATTGTCGTGTTGTGGTCATCTCAGGTTCAGGAAAGCATTTTACAGCAGGTAAATTTATTTTCCTCGTTTAATCTAACTATCATTTACATATTTTAATAATAATTTAAAAATGTATATATATTTATTTCGTTTACTTCTTTATTATTCACATATTTAATAATAATTATATTGGCATTTAATAAAAATAATGTTAAAATCATTTTAAAGTTTCTTATATTAGTTACATCCACAGGTCTCCCTATCTTAATTCTAATTATTCCGTTTACTTCTTTGACGGTTGTCTCTTGGGTTCATTATATATTATTTTAACATAAGTAATCATTTGTACATTATACTGTTCTGAGTACATGTCTTAGATCTATTGTTTGTCTTCAAATTATTTTTAATTCTTGTGTTATACCCATGGGTGTTGCGGTTAAACTGAACCTTTCTCATTAAATAATCTGGTAATAGACCATTTAGCATATTTTATGAATAAACACCATTGTATTTAAATAAAAAATTTCTTTCTCCGATATCCACCTCAGATTATTACAGATTTACGGTTCTGCTAAAATATTTCAAAGATATCATAATAATGATGATGAATTTTTAACCAGTGTGTTTTTTATTATATTTTCTTTCAGGCATCGACTTGAAGGACATGATGTCAACCGCTCAGGACCTCGCAGAGTTTGAGGACATCGCTCGGAAGAGTAAATACCTCTACAAGATGATCAGGATTTACCAGGACAGCATCAGTACACTGGAGACTTGTGGGAAGCCCGTTATAGCAGCGGTACACAGCGCTTGTGTCGGCGCTGGTGTGGACTTGATAACTTCGGCTGATATAAGGTTAGAGTAAATACAAGATGATCAGGATTTACCAGGACAGCATCAGTACACTAGAGACTCGTGGGAAGCCCTTTAGGACTCATATATACATTCTCTTTTTATAGGTACTGCACTAAGGACGCCTGGTTTCAAGTCAAGGAAGTGGACATTGGAATGGCAGCTGATGTTGGGACTCTTCAGAGACTCCCAAAAGTATGTTCAAAATGTAAATATTATAGATGAAATATTTACTTGTAGTCTTGTGAATTCTTCACATGACTTGGAGTTGTTTGGGATAGAACTTCCTGCATTTGGCAGCTCCTATATCTCTTCCAAGCGTTTATTTTACTTTTGACACATGAGCGCCTATAAAGTTCTTTACGATAGTGAAGCACACATGTCTCTCTAGGTCCGATATTTATCGATATCGATGTTTATTGAGCCTACTTATGCAACGAGGATTATTCAAGTTGATTTTTTCCATGAAAAAATATAAAATGTGATTTTAATTAAAACCTATTTGTTTTTTTTTCTTTGTTTGTCGCGACACAGAATTTCTCAATTTACATTACGACAATAAAATAGTCCTATGCATATTTGGGTTTTCTGTAGCTCCTGCACCCGATGACAAACTCCAATTAAGGAGTTTATCGGGACTGTATTTAAAGTTTCTTTTGTAAAGAAATTATGTATTTTTTGTAATATATTTTTTATTGAATAAAGACTGTTAAAAAAAAAAGTTTTACGACAACGCTTTCGTAATATAAACTCTGCTTTAAACGTCTGGGTATGTTTAAAAACTACAAAATGTTGAGCAAAAATAAAATAAAAATGTGTTAAATTGATTAAAACTTCTTCATAATAAAGTCGATTTTTATGAGAAATCGATTCGGTAACGCATTAGGACATCCCTAATCGCTAATCGATACATAATCGAGCTGTCAAAAGTAAAATAAATGCTTGGCATTGGTTTAATGTTTAATGACGACATATTTCCAAAGAATTTATATAAATTGTTAAACATTTTACTCATTCCAAAAACTTGCACAATGCCCTAACTCGTTGCAAAGGCAAAGGCAAATACTGTCAAAATGCCAATAATTTAATTGTTCATGAGAGGCAAAAAATATTAAGACACTTTTCTCTGTTTTGGCCGGCCGGCAATAACTAGTGTTAGGTTAATATTGGAGAAGGCGGTATTTCATACAGAATTTAACCAATGTTGGTTGACTGGTATTACTTTTTTTGCCTCTGTGCGCGTCATCCAGCGGATATATTACGAACTAAATAAACAGACATGGGCGGAATTTGCTTTTCAATCGAATTTAATAATACAGTTATTTTTTAATAGGGTTGTTCCCGATAGCATGAATATCCTTGAAAAAACATTATAAATATTTAAAGTATATTTTTTACAATTCCAACGATATAAAACAATGATCAAAAAAAATGTTGTTTTCATTTATAAATTTATGTTCTAAAAACACGAAATTACGAGTGACTTTTAACGCCCGTTATTGGCTAATGACGTCAAACCCGTCCATTATAAAAGGCGGGAAATTCATTACGAAGTGAGCGCTCATATTTATGTGACGTCACACCGCATGCGCGCCAAATGGAGGATTTTGCGAGCGATTTGAAAAAGCGCTATTTCAAACCGCGCTAGAAAATTCGTATGACATCGTAAAAAAAAATTTAAAAATTCCCTTGATATTGTTATTTTTCAATCAATTTTTTAAATAAAAAATAGAAAATCGGAAAGAACCCAATTGTATGTTCGCTTAGGCAGTATTGTTTCTTCATCTATGATTTGCAGTTTCAATAAACAATTTTGTTTTTCTTACAGGTTATTGGGAACATGTCTCTTGTACGTGAACTATGTTATACGGCTAGGAAAGTCCAATCTGATGAGGCCTTAAACTGCGGACTTGTTAGCAAAATATTCGAAGATAAAGACAGGTAAATTTTACTTTACGATACTTGCATATTGTCTCTAAACTGTAACAACTGACTAGATGCATGTTTTGTGTTTTTTTAAAATTATATTTATTTAGTACTATTTAATTTTTACATAGACTAATATATAATTACTTTACACTTAATTTTTTTTTTCCCAACTATTCTTATCCTACTATTATACATTTTTTTCAATTTATCTATATATATAATACCTACACTAATATTTTTCACACATATATTTTTTACATTTAACCCTAAATAACTTTACATTTTGTTCATTTCTTATTTCATCCGGAATATCCTCATACATTTGAATGCCCTTATACAATTAGACAATTCTGTGACATAGCTTTTCTTTTCTTTTCTAATCTTATGTTTTTGCCGTTTAGAATATTATGCATATTATATTTAGCTCAGTGGACAGACCACCTGACCAAGAATCAGAAGGTCCCAAGTTCGAGTCCTGGAACGAACGATTATATTAATTAAAAACAAAAAATGCACAAAACCTTTTACGTAAACAAAAAATTTCTGTGAATGCAGAAAAATTTGAAAAAAAAATCACAAGGACATCAGTGCTATCCGTTTTTAAATCGGATAATTAATAACAGAGATACAATCATTTTAAGTTTGATTTTTGTAAAGATTTTGTATGATAAGCGATCGGTGACGTAACCGATCGTTTGTGGAATAAATAATATAAATGATTGTACCTAGCTTATTAATGAGGGAATCCACTGTTTTCTACAGTATTTTTTTTCTATAAACTTACTATTTAACTAAACAAAAAAAATATTTAAGGCCATGGTATTTCTCCAGCCAGTAACAAAACTGTCAAAAATCTATGCAAACTGACGCGGGAAGCACAGATAAAATATACCGTCGACTCAACTGTCATATACTGTTAACAGCTGTTCTAGGGAGACTGAATGGCGGCCATCTTTTTTACAATAGAAGCTTGTATGTAGATTGTATTCCATATTAAAATGCCATGGAACGTGGCTACGGGGGTTTAAAACGGAAACCGGAAACACTACACTTAGATACAAGGAGTGACGTCATTGTTTAAGATTTTGAAATGAATGCTATTTTCAACATTTTTTTTATTAATTTTTGCGTGCGTTTTTGGGATATTTCATCCCACTTCAAAATTTTTAAATATTCGCGTTTACACGAAAGCATTTTTAAAATTCAATTCCGGGTAGCAGTGGATTTCCTCATTATCCGATTTACAAACAGGTTGTGGTTTTTTGGTTAATTTTTCTCCATACACAGAAAACTTCTTTAGCCTATTAGATTTTGATTTGTTTTGTTTGTATTTAATATGTAGTTTAGTAAAAGGCGCCCTGGATTTGGCTGAAGACATCTCCACGAAGAGTCCCGTGGCAGTTCAGATGACCAAGAAGTCCCTTATCTACTCTCTAGACCACACAAACCAAGAAGGGCTGGAATACATGGTACTTTAAATGATAATTTGAAAACTGTTTTTTATTACAGTTGAGAATAGGAGCATTAGTGCATTTTTACCAAATATTCTCACTTAGTTAGGGAATTTTGTCAATTCACAGAAGTTACCCTTGTGTTATTTTCTGTACAAGTACATACTATTCATTATTTTACACACTGTCTTACTAATTAAAATTATCAATCAAAATATCTATGAATTGTTTATTTATTACGATTTGACATCTCAACAGAGACGAGAAGTTTGGAAGGGAATATGGATATTTAGATGGCTTATGACCTGTCATTGGCTGGGCTAAGTGGCCACTTGATGTATTACAACATTCCCCATTTCAGTCCTGATAATTGGCCCAGCTGATTACAGGTCATAAGCCCTCTAAATATCCATATTGCCTTCAAAACTTCTCGTCTGTTGAGATGTCAAATCGTAATTTAATGTTAGCCCGTAATGGGTGAAATCCAGTTTTTGTCTACAAGTATTTGGACACACTCAAAATGTTGTTTTTTTATAAATATTATAACATGGAGTTCTATAAAATAAATGCAGACTCAATCAATTTTTTTTGTTATTGTTATGCATATGAAGAAAAAAATTGGTATAATATATTGTCCTAATATCATTATTATTATTGTGTTCCAGGCCCTTATCAACCAAACAATGTTGCAGAGCGAAGATTTTGTAAATGCTTGTATGGCACAAGCCATGAAAGGTGAAAAACCGGTGTATTCTAAACTCTAAAAAAAAAATAATAAAATAAAATAAAACTCAAAATAAAATTATTAAACCAAGAAAAAGATGTATTGCTATGTGCATTCATCAAATCTCTTGTAAAATAAGTAACCGTTCGCTCCAGGATTTGAACCTGGGTCTTTCTGATCACCGGTCAGCTTCTCTATCCACTGAGCTAAGCGATCGGATACATATCTCGAGATTTTAACAAAATGCCTATCGCAAATGTGAATACTAACGCCTCTGTCAACTACGATAAATCAGCCAACTTTTTTATCAGGGACCAGCCGAAATTGAAAGCTTTTCATATATCAACTGTAGATGGAGGTACAGACACAATGGTCAAAATAAAAAAAATTGTAGTTACTTTTCACACCTCTAGAGTATGAATATTATTTCTATATTCATCTAGGATGTAAAATTAATGATTATTTTTAAGCTTAAAAATTATTATCAATTTGTTACGGTGTTTTAAAATGAAATAAGTTGGATAAATGGATGTGAACCGAGTTGTGGTCTAGTGGTAGATTTGCGGCCTCCGGATTGGAATCTGTAGGTTCGAATCCCACTCCAGCACAACTTGTTTCCTGCTTTCTGGCGCAGATTTCCAACTTTTGAAAGCAGCCCCAAAATTTAAAATTTGTAAAAAAATTGTAAAATTGTTTTTGTCTTGTGCAATATAATAAAACTTACACTTCCATTTCGCCATTACCTACTCTGTGACAATACTGCCATTTAACATATTTTGTATTTCATCTCGTCTTTTTCTCATACTATTTTCTTCCAACTCATGTGTTTAGTTTCTAAATTTATTTTGTAAAAATTGTTATTTATACTGTTGGCTTGTACAACATGTATGAAGATGCCCGTAACAGGGTGAAAGCGCTAACTGGTCAAATAAATAAAAGCGGTAGTGTACCAAGTATTTTTATTTAACTTTTATTAGTTATATTAAAATAATTATTAATTTTGATACATGCAGTGTTATAATTTAAGCAGAAATATTACACACATTTATTATGAAGACTAACTTACTGCCAAGTGAAACAGCGTTGAATTTATTATATATTTTTATAAATACCGTATTATTTTTTAGTTAGTTCTATGTAAAACATTGTTGATTTTTAATATATATTTATAATGATTGTGTAAGTCTTTATTTGAAACCTAAAAATGTAATCACCTAAATTCTAAGCGTATAATTATAGATACTAACTTTGAAACATCTCAAAAATTAATTATCAAAATAATACTATTTGAGAAATTAAATCTAATTAACTAAATATATTTATTCATATTTTAAATTATGTATTAAGGCACCAAAACTTTTTTGCTAGAAGCTCAAATAGGTCTAGTCAAAGAAGAATCGGAAAAATTCCACATTGTAAATCAAGATTTGCTCAGAGACATGTACATTTTTATTACCCCCAGTTTAAATAATTAATAATGAAATAAAATGGCATTGTCAAACAAATTTTTATCTTAAAAAAATAACAAAGTTGGATACATAGTGTAAAGGTAGAATCATTCTACTAATAAAGACCATAACTATAACATAATCTATGTCATTTTTTATTTTATATATTAAAATTATTTCCCCTCCCCCTCTCTTCTTCCGGTATAAAGATACCAATATCTTGTATTCTTTTTTTTAAACCTTGTTCCATTAGCCCATGACTTTTTTCCAAATATACCCACAAGCCACTATGCCTTGGTGGGATTTTTTTTTTTTTAATGATGACTGGATAACGTAAATCTTTTGATAAAAAAAATGATGCGGGATTGATGTGAGGTCACACTGCGACCTTTTCGGACTAATAATGCGAATATAATAGTACTAGTTTCAAAAAAGCCCAGGGTTTTAAAAACTTAATATGTCATATTGGATTAAATCTGATGGATGCGGGATTGATGTGAGGTCACATTTTCCGACTAATAATGCGAATATAATAGTAATATTTTAAAAAAATGAAAAAATATGTCATATTTTTAAACTATGTTCCGTTTTCCCACTATCCCATAAAATATATGTGGATACCCCTGAATTAAATAAAAGTTAAATCTTAATACCAGACATAAAATTCAGGAGTTGGAATCCAGTGGGTATCATATTATGATTTTTGGCAATAAAAAAAACTCGTGTTTTTTTTTTAAATAATTTAAATTGTGTACCTACCTGAAAGCGATTTTGGCCCATCGCCAAAAAACTTTTTCAATTTGATATTATTGAATATTACAATAAATTAACAATCTTAACTTAAATATTTTTGAAACTCTCTTACCTATAATTTTTTCGACATGATTTATGAGTCCGACTGCCGCCCCTAATAAAATTACGTAACATTTTAAACAAAAAAAAATTTTTTTTTAAATTTACATTATATAATAAATCAAACCGACGCGCGACGCTCCCTGGGGTGATAGTTAAGACGTTGGACTTACGCCCCGTAGGCTCCAGGTTCGATCTCGGATGAGAAAAAATATAATACATGTATGTGTGTATGTACTTTTTTTTTTTTACATATTTGTAAAAAAAATGTTTTTTTCTGTTATTGCGCTTACGGTAAATACCTTCACTACATTATTATATTTGTTGGTTGGAAGAAATTGCCAATTAGGTAATAAGCCCGCCAATGTACACCTGTATTTACAAAAAGCCAAATAAATTTTGTTTATTTTTTTTTTTATAAAGCCTGACCTGAATGGATGGGAGGACAAGTAATATTATAAAAATAGTTAAAATAATCGTAAAAGCACCTGCTATTTTATACTGCTTTATGTACTTATTTTTTTCGAATACACATGAAAAAAAAATCTTCAGAAAATGTCAAATAAGTTACATTTTACCTAATAATAATATAATTAAATTGATGTGTGAATATTTTGCATCGTCCGATTAAAAATATTTAAAAAAAATAAAATTGCCTTTTCACTGTCGATAAAAATATACCTAAATGTTAAAAATAAAATATCGTACCTAAGTACCTACCCAATCAATTAAAACTTTAATTATTTTTTACTGCCTAAAACTATCGAGCCATGTACACTGTGGCTTCAAGATAAATAATTATTTTTTCAATTCAATGAATCTCTTTGTTGCATTAAATGATTTTTCTAACACAAAGGCACCTGCGATGACCCGGTCTTTAAATAGACCAACCTGCCGTTATAAAAATACATGTAGTGACGTAATTGCTAGCATCCTGTAATCCCGCGCAAAATAACATACAATGAATTTCCAAAATCGATAAAGTGCAGCGAGAAGTCGTTGTACTAGTGACCTAATTTCAGTTCCATTGAGCTGGCCTGGGCTGAATGCTGTATGGGCTAGTAAAATCTAGCCCCGGTTTCTATGAGCTCCGGATCAATCGTGGGGCTGGTTTTATGAATGCATCGGGTCGGGAGGGGGCCCTTAATGAAGCCTGGTTGACCCAGTTTCCCTTGATAAAATTGACATGGTGGGGCTTCGGTTTGAATGTACCGCCGATTGATACAAAGCGAACTTGGTCGGAAACTGCCGGGAGTTGGACCGCGTTCGGATTCAAGATGGCGGCGTTCGGATCCAAGATGGCGAAATGTGATGAAAAATGAACAGTGGCGTACTTTTTTTTGGTAAAAAAAGGTGCGTACAAAACGAATTTAAAAAAAAACTCATTACACAGGTAAACTTGTTTTCATAAACAACATTTTGAGTGTGTCCAAATACTTGTAGACAAAAACTGGATTTCACCCATTACGGGCTAATAATTACAATTTGACATCTCAACAGAGACGAGAAACTTGGAAGGGAATATGGATATCTAGGCGTTTACAGGGCTTATGACCTGTCATTGGCTGGGTTAAGTGGCCACTTGATGTATTACAACATTCCCCATTTCACCTAGTATTTGATATCTATATCTGCCAATATACAGTAAAATGGCGGATGACAGAGAGTTCACATGTGAAGCATCGCGCCATTTTACTGTATATTGGCAGATATAGATATCAAATACTAGGTGAAATGGGGAATGTTGTAATACATCAAGTGGCCACTTAACCCAGCCAATGACAGGTCATAAGCCCTGTAAACGCCTAGATATCCATATCCCCTTCCAAGTTTCTCGTCTCTGTTGAGATGTCAAATTGAAACTTGTTTTCTATTAGCTGACTTGTCACGTTTAGAAATATAATGCAGGTGCCATATAATGCAATAGGTGAATTCAGGAGAATCGATGTTTTTTTCGCGTATTCCAAAATAGTCAAGACAGCGCAGCGCCCCGCCCGCGCCACTTTGTTTAAAAACGATTGAAAAAATAAATTCACTTAAACGTTCCGCTAAGACATTTAAACAGATACCTATCAAAATAAAAATTCCTGAAATATATATTTTTTATTAATGGAAGTAAAAATATTTTTTGCTGTCTAATTTTTAAGTGTGTTTTTTAATGTCCGCCTTCTAGTGCTATGGTTGGTGCGTTGGGCCACTATACGCCAGGTCGCAGGTTCTATTCCCGATGAGGTTAATAGGAAATTATTCACTTTAATGTAGTTTTTAACATAAAAATATCGGCGCTGAAGCATGAGATTGATCATCTTACCTTCAATGACAGATGATCATGTTTCACTGCACTTGTTGTACCTTGTACCAAAGCAGTGGCCCATGCACCATTTATAACGTCAAGATATTTTTCAAAGGGGTAGGCAGAGAGGACAGACCGCCACATAATTTCATTCTGCGCTTCGATTCTGTAAGTGTTTTTTAAACTACTGCGCATACGATTTTGTACTGAATTCGTATGCGCAGAAGTGTCTAAAACTTTAGAGAATCGCACCGCTGATGGACTTAAGATAAAAATACATTTATCATAAGTATTTTTGGAAAAAAAAAAGAAAACTGTTTTCAATTATTGTAACAAGCCGCCCATGGGTATTACAACTTCGGCAATCTCCGCCCGCCCAGCGCGAGCCGCCATGACAGCGGCGCGCGATGTCCCGCGCGAATCTGACCGCGCAGCGTTCTGTGTCGAGTTTTCACTTTCATCCCTCGGCGGCCTGCGCCCATTGGCCGGGAGACGTGAAGGAAAATTACAATTCCTATCCCGGCCAATCAGAACCCGAAGCGAGGTCGGCACCGAACACCAAAACGGAGAAGCGAACGATGTTAATAGAGATGTGCCCTTCGGAGCAGTTACAGTAGCTCCTGCTATATTTTGTCACCAGTGACAAGTAGCGGGGCTAGGTCACAGGTCCAACTTCCCGCCTGATATGTATTTAATTGTAAATTTTATTAAGCTATAAAAATGTTTTAATGTAGCTAGGTACTTTAAAAATACATTTTTTTAGTTCTAACAATTTACAATATATTAACACTTCCCTTGATGTTTATTTTTTGCACAATATTTTACAAAGTTTATATTTTATTCCATAGAACCTATATTAAACTTAATTAAAATTGACCCCTTAAATACCTACTAAATACATTTATTAATAACTAAAACTGAGTGACACAGTGCTATACAGAGGTAGAGTTTGACAAAGACTTTTGACTGCATTAATTTACTCAATTTGGCGTTTTTAGGAAGACTACAATACATCATCCTCTCTATGAAGAGCAGACGTGTGAGAACAGTTCGTCCAAAGTCCAAATATAATTCAGCTGAATCAGTTATGACTACACTGGTAGATAATTCCTAGAAAATCATTAGCTGACACCGCAGTTCACACAGGCAGTATGGACTTGAATAGAACTGTTAATCCTCACCATCCAACTAAAATAACTAAGGACTGCTGTACAAACTATAAATAGCCATAGCGAGAGTCGGAACAACATCAACAGTGCAACACAACCATCTTATATTATCCAAGACAATCTCAACTCTGATTTCACGACTTCAACAGCATTATTCCGGTTCCACAGCTTTGATAGAACCATTTGTTTTCACTATATCACAATTTAGTTAACAATGCATTGCCTTATGCACCATTAGGTGAGAATAAATGATAATAGTAGCAGTGGTTTGTAACTTTTTTAAAATTTAAAAGACAGAAACGTCTTTGTCCTTATAGTAATTGACATCTCGACAGAAATGAGAAGTTTGTATGGAAATATGGATATCTCGGGGCCATGGGTGACACTGAGTTTAGTCTACAAATATTTCAACCCACTCAAAATGTCTTTAAAAGTAATAACTTTGAAGTGACTTGTACCCGTGACTTTAAAATAGCAGATATCAGTCGCAATGACTGTGATACCGTGACAGCTGACAGTAACGGGTACGTGACAGAACATCTCTACAAAGATGGGCGATTTGGAATCGGGATGAAACTTGTGGCTCTCCATTGAATAGGTTTTCTCGGAGTAGTGGACGCAGGCGCGTCCGGCCCGACAAAGGGTCGTGAGCGACGGCAAATTCTCCAAGTGAAAACTGATGTATTTATGCTTTAAAAATGGTGAAACAACCGAGGAGGCGGGCAAAAACTAGAATATTCGACGTGTCAAACCATGACAGAGGCATATGAAGAGTAAGTGAGCTTTTACACCTATTATTCCGTCGAAAATGTCATCGCGTGTATCTTGAAGGTAGGGTCCCTGAACAGCCATTTTCTGTTTGTCTCGTACATTTAATTTGTGATAATTTCCGTCGCGATCCAAGTGGAATCTAATTAGAAGTGTTTATCCGTGTTCATTGTGTGTTATTTTGGTTTTTTTATTGTGTTAACGGCTTAGGGCGTATTGTGGTGTTGTGCATATAGGTACATGACTGATTCAATCAATCGACAAGGCTGGGTTCATTCATAAAACTCTCATTTCATATTTTGTACGGGTTTTGCCATCAAGTTTAAGGTGATATTTTTATCTGACATGCGAGCGACCGCGCTCTTGATTTGCAAACATCGCTGATTTCTTGGTTCTAGTTTATTTTTCGTATGTTTTTGTTTTCACCTTGGAAGTGAATGAATGAAGATCCTTGGTAATGTTTTCAAAATTTTAAATGAACACATTTTGCATTAAACTAGTGCTTTTATTACTAAATAAATATTACCATATTCATAATAAATTAAGTACACGTTTTCAAAGTACCATTTAAGTGATATTATTTTTTTAAATTTGCATAATCGATTCAAAATTCAAATCGACAAAAATATTTTTTAAACTTTTCAAAACTATTTTTCTATTTTCTATTGACGATAATACAAGTGTTGCCATTAACATGAGTTATTTTAATAATTGAAAATACATGAAAAAAATGCTCTTGTACCTACTTAATGATAACACAAATTTAATTTACTAAATTATTTTTAAGGCACCTGAAATTGTGATTTAAAAAAATGATATTCCAGACAGCCACTAAGCTTCGAAAAAAAAAATATAATTGAATGTGTTGTATATAATATTTTTTATACTTCAAACTATTTTGTATGTAAATATCATGATCAATTTGTGAAAAAGTGTTAATTCTACACATTCGTGCTAATTTTTGAGTTTATAGGGGTTTGTGATAACCTATACATATATCTCGGAAACTTACTCCCAGAGTAATGAAACATAACATATTTGGAGTCGATTTAGTAAAACAACATTTTTTGAATTGACTTATAGTTTTAGAGAAAATTGAGCACGAAGTAAATTTTTTTTCTATACATTTTTGCAAATTGTTATCAAATATCATTAATTTAGTCAAATTATTAGCATCCACAAATAAAACGAAATACAAAACTGCATTTTAATAAGGATTTGTGGAATTTTACTTAATCTGCGGTACTAATGAAAGCTTTTATGAGAAGATTTTTTTTTTCAAGCTCAGATCAAAAAGTCATACTACACATTCAACTCCAAATATGATGTAGATTCACCAGTTTTAGGGTTGTACTACGATTTTTGTTACTCCATGTAATGATCGGGGTAGAAACTAACGTTTCCCTACTACTGTTGATTTGGGCCGACTCTGGTTGGTTTGGATGATGAAAACAAAGACAATTATAATACATAAGCCGAGACAGTGCTAGGGGCAATGAAAGCATTTGTTCGCGTACATAACGTAAATTCATCCGTATTTTTATCACACTAACAATCTTAAAATCGTGGTTCAGCTTGTTGAAAAAATCGGTAGAGTTGTGCTGGACTGTAAAAAGACTCAATAGTCTTTAAAACAGTCTAGGGAAAGGGTGGGGCTTTCATTGTCTACTTCAGGGCTGATGTGTCATACATGTATGAAAAATATATGTACATATGAGATGGTGTTTGATGTTTCAGTGATTGGCTGGTCCGGGTCCGAGCACAGGTGATGTGTCGAGACGAGGGGACGGGCGGCTGGGTGCCCCTCGGGGGCGGTGGGCTGTCCAACGTCATGGTGCGCAAGAGGCCGACCCACCGTGAGTATTATTATTTTTATTATTATTTATTTATTACATTTCACATTTAATATACTCACAATAATGGGATGGCGACTCAATCAGTAGAGACCCATGCCAATGATCTGGCCCCGACTCACTAGATAGTCCGTGTCGAGTCAGGGCATTGTAGTATTATACATAATTGATATTTACACAAATTAGTAGTATAATAGAACCAAGTTTGGATTTCACAAATTTAGAATTTACAAAACAATATTTTGGCATACTAAATTTTAATAATTACACAGCTATATTTTTGCAGGCATTTTCAAAATATACACGACCCATTAGACCTTATCCAACTAACGACACCGACCCTGTATTTGGAGAAGTCGGTTAATAATTTGGTTTGTGTGTCCATTTGGTTCAATAAATGTGAAGTGGCGCTGCGCTATCGTTGTTTTTCTTTTAGGAAGTAAATAATTTATATTTGAGGCAAAGCGAGTGTTCATGTTTAATATTATTTTATGTATCTTTAATATTTCATATATCGCACCTTTGGTAAGACAAGGGTACAATTGCAAGTTTTGTAAATTTCCAGTAGAGGCATTTTAAGATTTTTGAAGAATAATATCGTGTTATTCTGGCTATATTGATCATAAGTAAGATATTTTCCTTCTAGCCGTTGGTAACCTGGAGTCTCTGCTGTCGGAAGGGCATCGCCACGGGGCTTCTGGGCCCCCCAGCCCCCTCCCGCCGCGCTGGCCAAAGGGAACCACTTCAAACAGGTCCGGACTAATTTAGTCTCATAATTAAAACTTTTTAAATATACAAACATTAGAAAATAGAAGAATATTGAATGATTTGCTCTTTCTGTTCAAAGTATTAAAATCTATGTTTGATTGTTGTCAACTAACAATTTTAATTAGTATACGAGTGCCTGGTCGAGTTACCCGTAGTAATGCACTATTTTACTGCAGCCAATTATCGACCAATTACAGTGCTAACTCACCGATACGACGAATGCACGCACTGGCTAACAAGTATGCTAACAATATTGATATTTTCAACACAAATCTAGTGCATTTTAGGGAACGGTGTCTGGATGCCATTTCTGGCGGTAATGAATAGCTACCTACTGTGTAATCATTTAAAAATGTCTATGTAAAAGCCTATGGGCGTAAAAACAATAAAATAAAATAATCCAAAAGTTGCTAACTACAAAAAAAAAGACAAAAAAAAACTGTTTATGACATTGGATAGAAGACTCGAAGCTCCGTTGAAAAATCATGTCAAAAGTTGATACCTTTTAAACTTATTGCATTAAAAAAGGTGCGCTCATTTCAAATACAACCGTGTAACAAAAAACGATGTACAAGCGGGAAACCAGTGAATCTATATCATATTTGGAGTCGATCGTGTAGAGTAAAATTTTTTTATTTGACTCATAGTTTTTGAAAAAATTGGGTAAGGATATTAATTAATTTAGTCAAATTAATACTATCCATAAGTAAAATCAAATTTAAAAAAAAAGCATTTTAATATCTAAATTTGTGCAATTTGACTTAATCTGCAGTACTTATGAAAGCATTTAATGAGAATTTTTTTTTTTTTTCAACATAGATTCTAAAGTCATATTGTCTATGTAAGTTCAATCCGCGTATGAGCCAATAAGTTCAAAACACGCATTTTTTGTGATTTTCGTTGAACGAAACAAGCCGCATCGATTGGTTAATTTAGATTTAAAAAAAACCATCTTCACAAAAGAAACAAGCAATACCGCGTATATCCCGATACAAATTTCATGTTTACCTCTTTTTTTTACGAAATTGGAGGGTTTTTTGTCTCCCCTGAACATTTTGACAAATGGTTCTTCCGCGGTATTGAACTTACACAGACGATATAACACATTCGACGGTTGTACTATGAGTTTTATTACACCATATCTAGGTTTGATCTAATTACTTATAACAGCTGTTATTAGTAGCTGATGGATGGACGACACAGCTATTAATCTCAAATGCCCTTGGTTTCAGTTGGCAGGCGGTGGGTCGCAGCTGGAGGCCCCGGTGCAGCGAGGAAGCGCCCCCGCCCCCGACTCCTCGAGTGAGACCAACACGGAGCAGCCCAAGTACGAGTACTTCATCTACGGGAAGCGGATCAACGATCAGTCTGTAAGCACCCCCGTGTACATCAACACTCGCTTATTTCATAGATAACAGAAAAATCCAGATCATTCTTAATACAATAGGGAAATATTACGAAAACCGATGAAAATATGTAAAATTGATTTAGAAATATTAATATTATTACTGACCGTATGTAATACATATTATAGTAAATGGAGACAGATTGAAGCAGGTTGAAGAATTTGTATATTTGGGAAGTATGTTTACAAGAGACGGAAATGTGGATAAGGACATTGAGAGAAGGAAACAGAGTTAATGGTGCCTTGAAATCTTATCGAAAGAAGCAAACTGTTGAAATGCGATCTCTCTGTGTGGTAAGACTATGTATGATAGGTGTACAAATGTCGAAATTAGAGCAGAGTGCAAGGCTGAGATAAGCATTATGGACCAAATTAAGAAAGGGCTTTTACGATGGTTTGGTCATGTGGAGCGAATGAGTGATGAAAGAACGGCTAAAAGAAGTTTAAATGCAAGTGTGCCATGGATGTAAAAGCCGCGGAAGGCCGAGAAGGACATGGCACGGCCAAGCACGTCAAGTACTTGAATGTAGTGGTCATGTGAAAAGTCGGAATAATCGGCGTAAGTGCATGAGAAGATGTATGAATGTAGAGGAAGCAAAGGAAGTCTGTCAGGACAGAGTGGTACGGCGTTCTATCCTCTCTGCTTACCCCTGTGGTGAAATGGCGTGATGGTTAGTTAGTTTAGTTAATATTAATATTAAAATCAATATGGATGTTGTAAAACAATGTTTTCATTCGTAATTTTCGAAACAATATTGTTGTAAAATACCCGTTCACGGAAACGCAACACTATTTGTCGTGGCCCCCGTGACGTCATAATTCGGTCTCGCTTTTATGTTTCACATTTTTAGTTTCATAATAAACGTCAAGGACTACATGAATAGTGACTTAAAAGCGGCGTGGCCAACGTGGACTAGTGTTTTTGTGGTAATTTGAAATCGGAAACTTAAAAATAATTTTTAACCTACTAAAATTTAAGAAAAAAAGAATATTTTTACAAGAAAGTATTCTTATTAATTAAATTAATTATTCTTATTAATTAAATTAATTAATTAACTAATATTTATTAATTAAATTAATTAAATATTAGTATTATTACTTATTACTAATCAATTATAATATTTTTGTGTAATAAAAATACGTGATACACTGCGTATGGTGTACCGATCAGGTGCGGATAAGGGAAAGTAGTAGCAGTTTGTCATTCCTAACGTTATGTTTCCCCCAGGTGGTGTTACAGTGCACCATAAAGAAGGACTTCCAGTACAACAAGGTGATGCCGACCTTCCACCACTGGCTGACGGACGAGAAACGCTTCGGCCTGACGTTCCAGACTGCGGCTGACGCGCGCGCCTTCGATCGCGGCGTGCGCACCGCCATCGAGGACCTGCTGGACGGTGAATATCTGCCTGGCACAGTCTCCCCTGACCCGACGTAGTCATTTGTACCTAGAACAATCTGCCACTGAGGGTCTGCCAGATTTACCTGGCACAATTACCCACTGACCTGGCACAATCACCCCCTGACCTGGCACAATGACCCCTTGACCTGGCACAATTACCCACTGACCTGGCACAAGTACCCTCTGACCTGGCACAATTATCCACTGACCTGGCACAATCACCCACTGACCCGGTACAATTACCCACTGACCTGGTACAATTATCTTTGACCTTGCACAATTACCCAATGACCTGGTACAATCAACCTCTGACCTGGCACAATCACCCACTGACCTGGCACAATTACCCACTGACCTGGCACAAATTACCCACTGACCTGGCACAATTATCTATGACCTGGCATAATTACCCACTGACCTGGCACAATTACCCCCTGCCCTGGCAAAACACCCTCTGACCTGGCACAATTACCCTTGACATTGTACTATAAATGTCACTTTGTACCTAGACCTGCTGAAAGTAAATTTTTAGTACATAAATAACCATTAATTGCACTGAGTATTGTTTGGGAGATAAACCATAAAAATTACATTGCATTATTTACCAAGGTATTATTGTAACAATTGAATAAAGATGATATTGTTTTGTGAGAGACTTTTATACATGAACTAATTTATCTAATGTGCTTTCTATTTGGTTGCGCATACACTGGATTTCTCCATGGTAAGTACACACTATATTTACAAGTAATTACAGAACTATTAATCATCAAATAGCCAATATCTTGTTCCTAGATTCATGTCCACAATCGTATCATTTCATGTATTAATGTGTTTTATTAACCTTTGGTTTAATACAATCAAAGGAGCGGATTGATTCTGGTCCCGGATCGTTAAGCTCAGTAGATAGAGAAGCTAACCGGTGATCAGAAAGACCCAGGTTCAAATCCCAGAGCGAATTGTTATTTATTTTTCAAGTGATTTGATGAATGCATAAAGCAATTGTGATCTTTCTCTTGATTTGTTAAATAAAAACGTAAAAATGTGTAGTTTTAAATCATCGCTTCATTTGTAGATGAATAAAGTAAAAATAATAGTTAAATAATAGCTGTTGAGTTATGAAATATAGTAAACTGTTGTTTTTTTGTTCCCAGGTCTGGGTGGGGCGTGGCCGTCACTTCACGCGTACAAAAAACTTAATCCAGCTCCACAAGAAGATGAAGACGATAACATCTTTGAGGTCAGTTCATCGCCAATTTATAACTACTGTTCTTCACACCTACTATTTGGCTACCGTGAATGAGACCACAGACATACATACTGTGCGTTCACATTTATTTTACCTCTGACAGCTACAGTGTGTCGTATTGTTCGGTTGGCGTTACTGTAAATGTCGACTGACGAAGCTCCTCGCATTTTTCTCTTTTAACAGTGATAATTCATCTTGCAATATGCCAAAAAGTATTCAAAGTAGTGGTAGAAAGATTGTGTTATCAGTGCGTGAATTTTGTAAAAGAGAAAAAGACTGTGAAGTTCCTCTAATTCCATTTAGAAAAAATTCCATTTAGAAATGCCGCCATAACAGGTACGTAAGTAGGGTTACCAGTGTGCAAGATTTTACCCGAACGTGATGGAAATTAGAATACTGTGATAATAAATATGCGAATAGACGATTCTATTGAATTTGGTCGATAATAGTGAAAAATAGGCGATAGGTACGTAATTAGATATTAGATATGTAATTTATGGAAATCGAAAAAAACAGTTTCTATCTCTATTTATGCACAAATAAATAGTTTTTTCAGATAATAATCTTATATTGTGTAAGTGGTGAATCTTAGAAGGTGAATATGGCAACACAGCTCTGAAGTTAGCCAACATAACAACCAGAGGTAAAATAACTGTGAACGATCTGTACCAATCGACGTGTATAATTTACAGGAAAAGTAAAATAACTCGGGCGGCCTCCTAGCGTAAAAGAGCTTCACGATAGAAGTTTTTTATTCAAAATGATTTTTTGCGTATTAATTTGGTTTTTGTTTGAAAACTCAAAAAATTTTGTTTTCAGTGTTTTCAGTGCCTCAACCTGCCCTCGGACTCGCGCTCCAGCTCGGAGAACTCCACGGCGTCCCGCAGCGTGAACCGCCACCAGCTAGGCGCGCCCGTTGCCGCCGCCGTTGCCAACACGGCGCCCTTCCACCTCTCCGGTCAGTAAACTCTCCTTCAGAGACATGAGTAACATTTTTAGTATGTCCAAATTTTACGCTGTCTTGGTCCCATGTTATTAGTATAAGATGAAACACCTTTTTTTTCAAATCATTGGAAGAGTGACGGAAGAGTTTAATTGAAACTTACGATACTGCCCCTGGCACGAGAATAATTTAGCACCATCAAATAATTTTTTAAAACATTCCAATCTAGTTGGCGAAATTCAATGAATACTGTAGTCGTCTTGACAATTAACATCAGACTAACCCAATTTCAAATTAAAATTATTTGAAATCTTATAGACTGTAAAAGGTAATCCAATCCTAGTTTCCCACTCATCTCCTTTTCCTTTTACCTATCCCTATCATCCTATCCTTCCCTCATAACTCTTTATTTTTATTTCTTATATTTATTTTTTCTATCTACTTTGAATTGTATACATGTGAAAAACTATAATTGGTAATCATGCTTTTTTTTTTGTATACTACGTTCATGTATCGATACTGTTGTTTTTCCTATAAATAAATAATAAAAAAAAAAAAAAAAATGCTTCTACTACGACTGCCCCCTGCACGAGACGTATCAACTAAATCCCAACATGTTTCTACGGGGCCACAACTGGAAGCTCTATCGTCCCCAATTCCACCTCAACCCTAAGAAAAACTTCCTTCTCAGTAGGGTGGTTTCAGACTGGAACAAATTGCCAGGCCTAGTTGTCCACTCCACTACGGTCAACCATTCAAGAACCGTTTAGATGCAGAAGGCAGACTTAAAGCAGTACAATAGATATAGGCGCATCAGCAAAAGCTGCCAATTTTGATTTATAATAATTCTGGATACCACTGTAATTCGTCAACAGGTATATTACTGTTCTCGTTCGTAGGTCTGTCTGCGTCGGCTATTGAACTGCTTCTGAAGAAGAAGCTGGCGGGGTCGTGCAGCGAGGAGCCCCCCATGTTTGTGGAGGACCCCCTCAACGCCGAAATGTACTCCTACGTTCATCTGACGTAGGTAATATTTTATGCATTCCCGTTGTATACAGTATACAGGACTTTGGTTGGAGAAGTTAACCTCACTTTAAAATCTATGTTTGTTGTGCAACTAACAAATTTAATTAGTATACCCGACCCTGGGAGTTACCCGGCTAATGCACCGTTTTACTGTAGCCAAGGTCCCAATCACAGAGCGCCCTCACCGATACGAAGAGATGCATTCCTGGCTAACATACCCCATAATATTGAACCTTTTAACACAAATCTAGTGCATTTTAGGGAACAGTCGCCTCGATGGCATCTCCTGGCTATAGCTAACTACTGCGTAAAAGCCCTGTAAAACGGGCGCGAACTAAACTTTTTACGATGCAAGTGTCGCGTGAATGGATACTTTTGATTTGAGGACTTCATTTTAATATGTTTTTTTTGTATCTGTTTATGGGCAGCCAAAAGACATACGCTTATTTTAAATATACATTACAGTATTAAATTTCTACAATAAAGTCCAATTATAGGCTCTCTTAACTATTATATTAAAACATTTATGTAATTATTATTGACTAATACCCATTTACGCATGTTGCTCAGTTTATATCATTTGTTTGAAGGTACATACGTCCTACCCGTACTGATATGGGCTGTTTATGTTTGACTTATCACATGCGCCCTGCCGCCCGGTAAATACAGGTTAATATACTCTCAACACAATTGGGTTCTTCCCGATTTTTTATTTTTGATTTAAAAAAATTGATTGAAAAATTACAATATCAAGGGAATTTTTAAAAAATTTTTACGATGTCATATGAATTTTCTAGCGCGGTTTGAAATAGCACTTTTTCAAATCGCTCGCAAAATCCTCCATTTGGCGCGCATGCGGTGTGACGTCACAGCAATATAGGCGCTCACTACGGAATGAATTTCACGCCTTTCACGGTGGACGGGAATGATGACGTCATTAGCCAATAACGGGCGTTTAAAAGTCATTCGTATTTTCGTGTTTTTAAAACATAAATTTATAAATAATTTTATAAATGTCTACAAAAACAAAATGTTGTTTACAAAAATTTTTGATCATTGTGTTTTATATCGTTGGAATTGTAAAAATATACTTAAAATATTTATAACGTTTTCAAGGATATTCATGCTATCGGGAAGAACCCTATTCACTTTCAACCCTGCAAATGATCTTGATAGTTCCTTCACAAGATCAAAGAATAAAAATAAATTGATTATTGATGATATCCGCCTTACCCCTTGTGGATTCCACAAACTGCCTTCAAGCCAGCGACAGACAGTGGATTGTCAACAGTGGACATCCGGGACGCTGAGAGCCTGATGCAGATACGAAGGAGGGTTTCATGCAGACCATTATGATTGAATTTGCCGTTTGCAGGATCTTCTCTGAAGAAGCGGGGCCCGGGGGGCATGTACGGCGACCCGACGCTGACCGGAGACAAGAAGCCCTACCCCGTACTGGAAGGGTACCACTCCCGGCTCAAGTGCAGGTCCATACCCTTACTTTATCTAGATATTCATTTCATTATATTGCAGGGGCCCTTGGATTTTACGGAGAAGTTAAGAGCATACTCCAATCTTTCCCATACCTATTCCTCGATTTTCTCCATGGAATTTAACATTAGAGAAATATTTTTTACACTCATTTTAGATATCGACCACATGCGTGTCTGTATCGGCTTTTTTAAAAAAATAATTTATTTATCTCCTTTAACAAATAAAATATTTAAAAAAATAAGACGATGCAAATATTAACGCTGCTAAATGGCATGTAGATGATATCTAAAATGTGTGGAGTGACTTGCTCTAATGTTAAATTCCAGTTAGAAAACCGAGGAATACTCGGTTGGGAAACTGCCGCGAGTCACGTGGTGGAACATGCTAAGTAGTTTTATTTATTTTTATTCTTTTGTTTACCGTTTCATTACATTAATATTTTTTGCAATAATAGTAATAAATAGTAAAAAAACTAAATTAAATTAATTCAATGACAGAGTGTGTCCAAATATCTATAAAAATAAATAATGAGAAAAACAATAAACTGAACAAAAGTAAACAATAGACACAAAAATACATAAAACATAAGTAAATACATTGAAATAAGACGACGCAAAAATGCTTTCTCTGAAAAAAAGATTGTACTTTAAATAGATCTGCCACCTCTTCCTGGGAACTTCCATGCATCACGCCAATCATCTTATAAGTTTATACAAATAGGGATAGGATTACTATAGTCGATGGTTAGGTTTTACTGATATGGACTTAAATACAATTTGTCTTGCAGCTACCAAGCGCATGGACTATACATGTAACAGGAAGGCCGCATTCACGAGAGGCGAGTGAAAATAATACACATCGGTATTTGGATGTATAAAAACGTTGGATTTTTTCAATCCTTCGCTGTTTTTGCTAGCCATTGACATTCAAAATTATTAGTGTAATTTATCTAGTGCCAGGGAGAAATCCAAGTTAGAGTCCCCGCAGACTAGAGACTTTCTATCGGGCGATAGTTCAGTCGGGCTTTTAATCAGTATGAAGATGTATGCAAGTGCGCATACTACAACGATCCGGTATCGGCCGATTGCTAAGTTTAATAGGCCTTGCGATTGCCTTTAAACTATCCTATCGATAAACTATCGGCCGATAGCTTAATCAGTATGGCGCTCTTCCACGCGCGCACACTTGCTGATCGTTTAATCGGGCGAGACGCTATAGCTCATTTCACTCATTCATAGTATTGCAGCAATAATAACTTTTCTTGACAATATTATTCCAACATTCATTGCGACCGCTCTCTTCAAAAGTTGTTTATTAACTGGAAAATCATTCGAGAGCAGTTGGCCGACTGTTCTCTAGTGTGCGCACTCATCACCAACCCGACTGTTTTGTTGATTCAATGTGCGCGCTAGCAGCTCAACCCGACTAAACTATCGCCCGATAGAAAGTCTCTAGTCTGCAGGGTACCTTAATGATTATGTTTGTATAAAGGAAAAATTATAATTTTACATTTTGCTTTCTATAGTCCACCTGTACAAGCGAGTCAAGTTAACAATGTGTTTGTGCGTCTCCAGGCACTGCCAGGAATGGTACATGGAGAGCAGTAACAAGCCAGGCAGCTGCCAGTACGCCCCGGACTGCTTCAAGTCGTGCATCAACGCCGCCACTGGGATCAAGTGTGCCCAGGTACGCACTTAGTCATATACACACACCGTGGGAAGTGGGGTCCCGCCTTGTGGTGCAATTACGGTAGTAAACCCAAACGTCACTAGGCGCCCCATTTCCCGCCGAACTGTCAAATAGTTTATCTCTAACCTTACTTATTTGACAAATTTGCTTTTCCAAAAATGTTGATCTTTTATGTCTTGTGGAATGCATAGACCTTGAGAGATTCTACCAAGATTCTACTCCAAAGCCAAAAATCCGATTCCGATTTTTGACAGTGACAGTTGAGTGACAGTTATCAGAATCGCTAAAATGTCTTAAACCTTAGTAGAATCGATGCCCTGGTTACCGTACCCATATTAAAAATTCAAATTTCTTAATCTAATCTGGTTTTTTCCAGTACAAAAATTTATGTCACACACGTGAATTTTTGTTCATATTATTTAAGACATTCAAATTGAGTTGTTTGAAAACTTTACTAGGATTTTTTTCTCAGAATATCGTGAATCACCCTTCGGAGTTTTGCGGTGTCATCTATAATATTATAAGTGTAAAAATGATAGTAGTGTACATCAGTGATGTCTGCCAAAAAAATAAATCTCCGTGTTGTCTGCGGAAAAAAGAATCTCCATCAGTTCTTAAGAGTAGGTACCTACTTACATGATTATAAAAATACGACGATACAAACACTTTTTTGCACACTGGTAACTCTGAATTTACAATTAGGTTTATGTTCCAGTTTGAAATTTGTATATCTGGGGTAATACTCGACATTTTAAAGATTTTACAAGGGGCAAAATGATTCTACTCAGGCCTCGGTCGGGCGGCTCTTTGGGCCTCTGTAAATAAGGTTTCTGTTCGTTGGGACCAATGATTAATTAATACATGCATTAATTAATCATTGGTTGGGACTTTTAGGCAATCAACTAAAGGTGGAACAACCAAAAATCGAGGCGCGGAAGCGCCAAAAAGCCCCGCAGGGCTAGCATTTAACTGTTAAATGCTAGTATCATACAAAATCTTTACGAAAATCAAACTTTAAATTATTTTATCTCTGTTATTAATTATCCGATTTATAAACGGATTGCACCGATGTTCTCTTGATTTTTTGTTTTATTTATTGGCGTTCTTGGAAAATTGTTTGTTTGTCTTGTTACAATCTGTTGTTTTGTTTCAGTGTATGCTGTACCACTGTATGTCCGATGCGGAGGGAGATTTCGCCACCCACCCGTGTGCGTGTAACACTAATGAAGATGGCTGCAGCAGAAGGTAACTAACTAACTAACTAACCATCAAGCCATTTCCCGTAGGGGTAGGCAGAGAGGATAGAACGCCGTACCACTCTGTCCTGACATACTTCTCTTGCTTCCTCCACATTCATACATCTTCTCATGCACGCACGCGGTTATTCCAACTTTTCACATGTCCACTTTCAAGTACACTTGGTCATGCCACATCTTTCTCGGCCTTCCTCGGCTTCTACATCCAGGCACACTTGCATTTAAACTTCTTTTAGCCGTTCTTTCATCACTCATTTGCTACACATGACCAAACCAACGTAAAAGCCCTTTCTTAATTTTGTCGATAATGCTTATCTCAGCCTTGCACTCTGCTCTAATTTCGACATTTGTACACCTATCATACATAGTCCTACCACACAGAGAGATCGCATTTTAACAGCATTCAGTCTACTTTCATCCTTGTTTTTCCAACACCACGCTTCACTACCATACATAAGGGTTGGTACCAGGACTCCGTTGTGTACTGCCAATTTTGCTTCTTTCGATAAGTTCTTATTTGCCATAATATGCTCCACTTCCAGATGGCTGGGCCTAGCGCTGCTGAGTCTCTTGGTGCCGTGCCTGTGGTGCTACCCGCCGCTCCGGGCCGTGCACTGGTGCTGCGTCGGCTGCGGCGTGTCCGGCGGTCGCCACACCCCGGTGCAGCGCTCGCTGCACTCCTACCCGCTGCACTAGCCGCCCGCCGGGGACCAGCACGGTGAGCATCTCCATCCTAGAAGCCATGCTACAAATCTACATCTTTCACTAACGGCACCAGAAATTGTACTGCTCTGTCTATTAAAAGGCAATTAACTGCAAATAAGATTTGCACTTTGGGAACCTTTGATATAAACGATCATTTTGGATTGATATTGTCTGGGAAGTGTGAAGATGACTTTTTAACCACTAACATTAGGTGGCCAAAAAGAGATTTTTGCCACACTATTTCAATAAATCAGTGGTTGTATTTAAACCGCAGTTGTTGCAAGTTTAACATAATGTTTAATGTCATGATGCTTTCAGATCCAGTCACCACAAAATGGTGGACAGCGGAAGAAGATATACAAAGCGTGGCTTTCGGTGGTCGACGTATGTTTAAAAAAAAATGGCAGTGACAAAGTGAAAAGAAAAACGCATTTATTCAAGTGAAGTTCGTGCGAAAACAGTTTGGTGTGATTCGAAAAAGGATTAATGAAAAGTTTGTATTTCGTTTTAGCATTGGTCTGTGTATTTAAAATATGTACATCTCAGTATGCTGATAGATTGTGGGGTGTAATATGTGTTGCTGCTAGTCAGAATTCCATTAAAAAGAATTCGAAGAATCTTAAAAAAAAGTTAGGTGAAGCTGTTTGAAGCGATTACAATACTGTTACTCAAATTTTGTAATCGTTCGACTTTTGGATTGAATTTTAAAATGGCTAATGAATGTAACAACGCTTTTTGGGAAAAATCCAAAAAAACGTACTTAATGTATGTTGTATTAGAAAACGCAGAGAAATGGAGAAGATGTATTTAAATACGTGTCGAAAAATGTATAACCGTAGTTAAATTTAACCGTTGCGAGTTCGATTTCTTAAATCTGTGCGTTTTCTGCGATTAATGCTGTAGTTTTTTTTACAAACTCGTTCGAAAAATCATCGTAATCACAAAACGCAAACGCGGAAAGCGAAATCAAACTGTTAGTAAAAAGAGACCATGCTCCTCACTGCGAATCGTACGTAATAAATCTCACTTTTTTACAAAAGCGCTTTCTAACTTATCGTCAAACCTAAAGATTAGAATAAATAATATTCGAAAAAATTAGTGTTTTTTACTATAGAGACCTGTCGGGCGGAGTGACGTAACGTTATTTATACAAAGAAACATACGCGTTTTGAAACGAGAGTGGGTGCTTTTTGGTGTTCTAGAATTGGACTGCTCAAATTTTGGCAGTGCGTACATATTGATTGTGCGGTAATATTATGTATTTAAATATTTTGCAGGTGTGTGAAAATCTTTACTAATATTAATATATTATTAGCTTAAAAAATTATCATATTTTTTTATAACCTTTTTAAAATATTTTTTTTATTGTATTTACTTTAGTACTCACCCGTTTAGGTATTTATTCGTAATTTCTTTAGTTTTTTCTTTTAAAATTGTGTTAATTTGTGATTTAGACGAATATGGTTCTTTTTTTTTTTTTTAATTTTGAGATTGAATATTTTTGAAAATCTCGAGTTTTTTTGTATCCGCCTATTTTTTTAAAAACAAGAGTTTAAAAAGTGTGTTTGTCAAATCAATTTATAGTAACTGTTAGGCATTTTTTTTCATTTATTATTTTATTAAAAATAGATTTAAGAATAATGAAACGCTTTTTTAGAATAGAAATCTTAATTTTTATTTGATTCAGTATCAACTTAATGCCTATAGCATATACTGTTTTTTAAAATAGAAAATACTTAATAGTATACTTAATATACACGTTGAAAAAATAACCACATTGAGATTAAATGTTAATTTTAAAGCTTTGTACAAATATTTTAAATTCTTCATTCTGAATAGAATTTTAATGTGTGTTTATAAATATTTTGAAGTAAATTTATCATAAATACAATTGAAAATCATTTCTACCTAATGTTTTTTTCAAAATTATTTCAAGGATTTTTTTTTTTTAAAGTATAGCACATAATGTTACCTTTGTTTTACGATAAAAAAGAATTATGTCGAACATGTGTGGTGTCCTATGCACCATTAGGTTTAACTATGATGAATGTGTAGAAAAATATCAATTTACAATGGACTTAAAATGGCAATTAAACTCCCAAGTTTTTTTAAGTGTAACTTTTTTTAAAATTATTAAAATAATGTGTTCTGCAGATTGTGGTCGTTTTTCAAAATTTATTCAATATTTTTTTTATTTGTGCCCTTTTTCTTGCCAGTGTGCAAAATGTACATAATATTTTACCATTAAAACATATTTATGTGCCAAAGAAGTATTTTAAGAATGTAAGTGTAATCATTTTTAATAATGCCAGTAAATTGTATTTTTTTCGTGTACACAGTATTTTTTTTTTTTTTGACGAGTGATAGCTAATTTTTGACTGTAATATTATTTTAAAACTATGCAGTATTAGAAGGTTTTTTTTTTGAAAACTTGGTTGTGCTAACTGATCATTCATGCAGTCTATTTTTTTCTTAATCATTTTTAAGTTCCAAAAAAATGGAAGGAGATCCTTTTCAAATTCAATTAAGCACAAAAAACCCCTATTTTTAAAAATATTTAACATCTTTTTCATTTGGTAGCTGAATATTTTTTTCTACTGGCAACATAATTTTTTGGAACACTTACAAAAATTTGAATATCTAAATGTTTAATCTCGCTATCTCTTTCACACCAGTATGGTTTACGGTGGGAGTAAGTGCGATAGATATAGGTATTTAAATTTTTTTTGGTAAAAAATGGATACAAAGATGGATGACAAGTCATGAAATGGAATGAAATTATTGATTTTTAATGTGCCACATACGCGCTTTATAAGAAATATTAAAACAATTAGTTATTATAAAATAATATATCAGTAATAAAAAATATTATCCTGTTTTGTAAAAAAATATATGTTCAAAATGATAATGTCAAAATATTTATGTAGTAGATTAATACGCCAATTTGTTTGCCATGGTTTTATTCAAATGCATTTAAATATCTAAATACATACTATTTTTTAAAAACAGTTTACAAAAAATATGTTTATCCCTGTTGAAAAAATAACATACTTTAATATTGTTGCGTTATTTAAAATTTATCAGAACAATGTTTTCTATCGTACCTGTTTTTTAAAAATTCAAAAAGATAATCTAAGTATTTGTCTATGTACATGTGTTAATCGATGTATTTGAAAATGGAATAGTAATTTAAACGTTGCGCTGATTTCGAAAGAAGAATGGAACATTAATATTCGAAAGATTCCCGAATTCGGAAGGAAAGCATTAAAATGTGTGGGATTCGCATAAAAAATGTATTTTAATTATTGTAACCATGTAATTTTCAATGTCTCTTTCAAAATTAATGGACAATCCAATTTTCAATAAAGCAGTTAAAAGCTCAAGATAATCAATTGTTTTTTTAATTTTAAAGTTTTGTATGAAATTTTTTAAATTTAAAAGTTTTCTGAATGTCCCCCGAAGGGCTCAATGGGGAGCATTGACAAAATTTTTGTAAGTATTTAATTTTTTAAAATAATTTTTTATCAAATTTTTTTATAAACATATTGATTACGCGAGCTTTTAAAAATGATGTAAAATCCGCTTTGAAACGAATCAAAAGATATTATTATTTAATATATTTTAATTAACTTAAAACATGTGTTGCATTTTTTAAAAATTATAAATAATTTTTACGTCCTTTGGCCCGTTTCTTACGCGTGATTTCATTTAATCGTCATTCGTACTGAAAATTCTACGCTAGATTAAATAAACTGAATTAATTATTTTTTCCAAAATACAGAATTTTATTAAGGGGTAACAGATTATAAAAATTTGCATGTTTAAATAAGTACGTTTATTATTAATTTGAATTTTTAAGGGTTTT